>OOFC01018918.1:0-13668 GCA_900323345.1 Pseudochromis fuscus
ACAGAGATGTGCAGGGGGAGAGCTCAGAGATCATGAAAATTAACAAACAGATAAAACTAGATGTTGGTTCTCTGTGGACACTCAGCTCACTACCAGCTGAAAACAACAGAACGTTTTTTTTAAAGAAAGACAAAATATGGAAAATCAGTTTCCAGAGGACGACACCATCTAAGTGTCTGTTTGCAGCCATTTAACGACCAAAACCAACTGAAAACCAACCATCAGAGGAAGAAATGTCCACTCTGCTGTTAATATGTGGAATAACACTGTTCTGTTTGCAAAGTGAAATTGTGAACAGTCAGATCACTGTTTAACTGCAGTGTGACCACATGTCGTGTTTGGTTGTGTTATGGTGGTGAAATGGTTGTAAACCAGTGGACACTGGTGTCACAGTGTCACAGTGGATGATCTGTCTGCCTGTTGCTGTGTCTCTGTCCTCTCCTCATAGAACAATCATGTTTGTGGAGTTTGTCTTTTGTTGTTGTGCTCACATTCACATTCAGCTTAGTTTGACTTCTGAAGTGTTTTCTAATGACATGAGGTTCAGACGACATATGAAGGATTTCTTATTGAGTCACATGACCTGAGCTGCACATGTGCAGAGCTGCAGCTGCTCTGAGGACAGACGTGCAGCAGAAAGTTGCTGCAGGGTGAGTTTGTTTGAAGACTTTGCTTCTCTGTCAGACTGTGTGTTGATGAAAAGTTCAGTGATTCAGATCCTTTGCTTTCCTCTCAGAGCTCCGACCACCATCACCAGCAGCTGTGTGACACCCTGCACCTGAGATGAAACTCAAGCAAAGAGCAGCAGATGCATTTGTGCTGTTTTTGTTTTGTTTTTTTCAGAGCAACTCTGGATTGTATCACCCTGATCCAGATACAAACTGTTCAAGAAGACAGCATATCACCATGTAGCTACCAGCTCTGTGAAGAATAACAGGGAGAAGAACCAGCATGAAGATATTGAAAGTGTTTTCACTTGAAGACAGAAACCAGCAGACTACAACAGACATCCAGTCAGACCTCCCATCAGAGACACAACAAATATATACAAATGCACAGTTAAATTTAAATGAATTATTCTTGTTTGATATTGATTATTTGTAATGTTTGTTTTCCCACTTTTCAATAAATTAATGTATATGACATATAACATATGTTGTATTATTTGACCAGTTTTAATCCTGATGAGGCCGTTGGAACATTTTGTTGGCTGTATTTTTGACAGTGTGTGTGGCACATGTTTTTATAAGTGTGTTTGTTTCCAGGGGAACTTTAAGAACCACAGCTTCAATAATACACTGTGTAAAAAAATAGTTCCTCTGTGACCTTAAAGACAAAAACGTTCACATTGAAACCCATTGAAACTGCAGGTATAGATCCCACTGCCATTACACCATCAAATCATAAAGTCAATGTAATTTTTCTTTCTTTCTGCCTTTTAGTCATTTTTACTGATTCCCACCAGATGTCACCATTTACTTGTGTTTGTCAGAGAAAATTTTAAATGACAATTCTTCTTCTTCTTCTTTCTTTGTTTTTTGGCGGATGGCTACTAACATTTAGGTGCATTACCGCCACCTACTGTGTCAGAGTCTGTAGAGTCACGTCTAACACTGGAAAAACAACACAGTCATAGTAAAAGGATTCTGCAACCGTGCAGCATTGTGCCAATAATTTATTTGTTTTTAGTAGTTTTTTTTCACTAGTTAGTTTATTAATACCCTCAGTTGATTAGTAATTCATTGCTATATGACCACCTTCCACCCAATAATCCACTGCAGAAACCTGTGCAGGTCACTCAGGTCAGGTTACTGTTTCAGTTTATTCTTTTAAACACTTATCTGACACGATGTGAGTGGTTAAATTACAGATAAATCAACCTTCATGTGATCTGAATGGATCTTTTCTGTACATTGATCAAAGTAGCAGAATAACTCCACACACTCTACACATATGATCAAAGACTTCATCTTGTGCTGGAGAGATTAAAGCCGAATTGATACTATTTTGTTTATTATTAATCCTCAGAAACGTTTAACAGTCCAATGAACATGCAATATTTTACAATAGTGAATTATTAATAGAACACTGAACACAAAAGTAAAAGTTGGACGGACGTTATCAATCAGTGTTGAATGATGATGATGTAAACACCACATCTGTTTGCTGGCTGAACCTAATTTATTAAAAACACATTAATCTTGTCAAGTTCAACATTTGAAATATTTGTGTGAAAGTAATTAGGTGAGTATGAACTTGCCTCAGCAGTTCAATCTGTGCTTCCACTTCCTGGTTTTATTTTGTAGATGCTGAGGATAAATATACATAACATGAGTCAGTAGTTTTATCTTTATTGTTCCCTTGACAATCCTGTAATTATTAACATATCCTGATTATGTTTGTGTAACACTGGCATCTGTGTCTCCCAATGTAAACTCATTATTTATCATTCCCAAATCACATCAAGGTAAATATATGATTTTAGTTTTGTTAAATAAAAGTGACTTTCTCACAAAGACCAAATGACAGACTCACAGTGTAGCACATTCAGGCTTTATTCAACGTAAGAAAACACTTGTTATTAATGTAAAAACCACAAAAAGTCACAGTTGACTTGTTAAGACACCAGCTCTGTGAAGTCCTTTTGTGTGTATTTGTTCAGAGGGACAAACGCAGCAGTGGCCTACAGAACTGACAGGCAGATGTTAGAAATCACTGGCTGTCAATTCATAGGTCATCACCTTGTGCCCCATCACTCTTCAGCTCACCGCTCTGACCGGGAGCTTCATCATCCCGTAGTAAAAACAAGAAATTGAAACCAGAAGCAGAAGTCTTCCTGTTGTGATTGGTGGATCTCTGCAGGTAACAGCACTTCCACTGGAACAAACACAACTTCCACATGGAGTTGCTGTTACATCCAGCAAACACCAGGAGGTTCACCGCTTCCCTCGGTTACAGACGAGCAAACCTACGGTCAGATCACACCTCCAGTTTCCTCCAGGTGGTTTCATGGTGCTGGTGAAGAGGAGAGAAGCAGCAACAGAAAGCACGGAGGTCAAATCAGGATCTGGACTCGGAGGCGGCTGCTTTAGTACGAGAGGAGTCTCCTCTCACGAGTGACTTTGACCCGGCAATTTCCTCCTCCCAGTTTTATAGCCTGAAGTAAACGGCATCATTGCTCACCCTCCTCCACCAGCACGGCCAAAGGGCCAAGGCCTGGACAGATAACACGGGTTTTATGGCAGCTGTCAACATGAGGGCGCCTTTCAATATGTGAGTATATGGGTGTGTCTGACCTGTGTACCTGCAGGCCCTGGGTTTCCTGCTTACACTCACATTTGTCTTCATAATTACTAAGAGACTGGCTTCATAGCTGATCACTATTCAGTCAGTTTTCTTTTTCAGCCTGTGTGGTGCAGGGTGACATCTCTGTAGACTTTGCCTGGCAATAAAACTGTGCACAGAGAAAAAAACAGAACAATAAAGCAATTAAAGGATTATCAGCCCTCTCAGGCCACCTCTACCTGTCTATGGTTGGTTTTTATTCTGTTAAATAGCCAATCAGATTGCTTCTAATGCCTTCAACTTGAAGCATTAACATTCATTTAAATCTTTTTCTAATCAGTTATCCAAACAACTCCAATGATATTCTCTAAAAACAATTTAACCGTATTCCTCAGAATATGAGAGAAAGTGAAAATAAAGTTACATGTTTATCAGCTGGTTTGTTTGAATAAAAAAAGCTTTACTCACCGTTTGCTTTCAACAAGGCTCGGTGGCGTTTTCACAGGCGAGGCCAAAGGTTTGAAGAGCGGCAGGGTGTTGTGACACAGAGAGCAGCAGCACAGAAACACACCACAGAAGAAGAAGAAGAAACAGAAACACACACACACAGACAGAACTGAAGACGAGGTGAAGACGCAGGGACACCGACGGCTAAACTGAGAGAGGTGCAATACTTTTCCTGATGTAAATGTCAGCGGTGACGAGCGAAGCAATGGCAGCGAGGCAGAGCAGCCAGTTTAAGAGATCAGGAGTTGGTGGAAGGTTAATTATTACACTCGCAGTCAATATTTAACAGGCCCGGCGCCCTGCCCCTCGGTCCAACATCCTGATTCCTCACTGACTGACACCGAGGGTAGGGCCCAGCGTCAAGCACATCTCCTTTGTCCCCCCTGCACAGAATATGTATCCAACGCCTCAAAGGCTCAACTACAGAAACGTATTTTTATCATTCATCATGACGTTGTTTAAAAGACTTTTGCATATTAATTGAACTTTATTTAAAAAACATAAACTCCCTTGAGCCTCCACTGTAAAGGACACGATGTGTTAAAAGATACAAGATGGAGTGTAATGCACATTTACTGTTGCATGTGTCTCGCACTTACACACACACACACACACACACCTACGTATATTTAGTAGAATACCCTGATATGAAACTCAGAGGTATGAAGCAACAGCACAGGAGGAGGCACGAGGCTGTGGGCTGCACAGTAAAAGGCTGAGTTAATGGTGTGTTAAAGGTTGGTACAGAGAGTTTATTTTATTTTGTTTTGTTTTGTTGTTGTTTTGTTTTGTTGTTTTCAAGTGTCTCACTCATATCAGTGAAGGAGAAGCACCAAATATCCCTGCAGTGGGGCCTTGGACAGTAACATTTTCCCAACAAAATATTACAAAAGACAATTATAAAATCAACAATTTACAAATATTCACAGACATGCTTATACCAGCAGGAGTACATCCTATAAATATCAACTTTTACATCACGAGATCCAACAGAAATAACACAGTCAGTGAGTAGAGAGCACTCTGAAGCTTACAAATGTATAATAATATAAATAATAATCAGCTGGGATAGTCTCCAGCAGACCCAATCAGATTAGCAGGTATATGAGATGAATGAATGAATAATGAATAATAATAAGTGGTAAATGAGCCTGAATGATAAGTTCCAGCAGGTGTGTAATTTATTAGCTTGAAGGCGACTGTAAAAATCAAAAGACAAAAAACACAAACCACTGGTCGTTAAATGTTGGACACTCACACGCTGCTTTATTCTGGTATCTACAGCATCATATTTATTTTCCTCCCATGTACCCTGCATGTCTTGATCCTTCCTGATACTAAACCAGGACAAAGGTTTTGTAATATTTGCAGATTCAAGTCATACGAAAACAGAATCTGAAGAAAAAGCTTGTGCTCCTTTGTTTTTCGGCCCTCACTATGCAGCATACAGCAGAGGTATAAACTGTATCACCATGTGGACATTTTTGCTTCTGACTATAACATTATACACCTCTTTTTTTTTCATATACCTGGGCTATCTTATCTCAGCAGTTCAAGGCATTGGTACGCCCGAGTGCAGAGTCCAGTGTCTCGGAGAGGGAGAATACACTCGCAGCATTAATCTGCCTCACAGATAAAAGTTGTTTCTTGCTCCTTTGAATCAACGCTGCCTGAGGTCATAATCATTTCAGGTGCAATATAGATCAGATAGCAGCATCAACCTGCTGAACATGACACCAGGTCACGTGCACTACTCAAATTTGAACTTAGATTTATTTGGTTGTGTGTTGATCTCATTTTAGAAATGATTGACTCTATCAGGGTTGTTTATGGCTAAATCTTTCCATTACTAATTCAAGATAAATTATCTGGGTTTGAATCTTGACTACAGCTTTAAAGATGCCTTTATTTTACTGTAATTTCCCCTCATGGTTTTGCTGGACTTTGGTCCAGTTGTTCTCAATCTAAACTGAGAAGCTGAGATCACAAGAAAAAGCTTTTATAGATCTGGCTGCCAACACGTGACAGTACAAGTTACTTCAAACCTTCAAACAGGGCCTCAGATACCTGACGTCTGTCAGGTATAGAACAACCTTTGTGGTTGACTGGTATAAGTTTTAAATATTAAGTCCAGAGATATCAAGCATTGAAACAGAGTAATTTGCAACTTCATACATACAATCCATACTCCACCATCAGGTAATTGTATTTGAAAACTTTCCAGAAGCTGCAGTATAACAAAAAGACAGTGCTCCTCAATCAGCTTCGACTTATTTGACCTGTTATCTTATATAAACTAATTTATTCTCATTTATTTCATGAGATTTTTTAGTTTTTTAATGTGTCCTTCCTGCTCCTGAGGAGTGGGCGGAGCCTCGCTGGACAGAGGTGATGTCAGGTTCTTCTGGGAACCAATCAGGAACAGAAACTATATTTGAATCAAATCTGGTGTCAGTTGGCAAGTTGTTTTATCACTGCCCATCAGATCTGATTAAACCACACCCACACAGTCCCAGTGAAGTGGGTTAGTGTTAAATCTATTAAAGATATTTATTGTTGGAGAGAATAACTTTGATTTACAGGAAGGGTTTTAGAGTCATTTTAATGTGATCTTTAATAGGCCTTTAATAGGACTGTTTGCCTGAAGCTGACAAAAGATTTAATTACACAAATATCTTAAGATCTACTTTATTTATTAAGAGCTACATTATTTAATAAGGGCTTTATTATTGTTAAAAAATACATTATCTTAGTATTCATAATTCATATTAATAATTAAAATGGTCTGTACAAAGCATCTACATTAAATAAAAAAGATTTTTCATTGTTTTAATTGCCATCAATCAGTTGACAAAATTAATTAAAAACTAACTTCTTTGAATAGTTTAAATTTTTTACTACATCGTCTTATTTTAAACTTATTTTCCATGTGGTTATTAAAGAAAATGAGAGACACACGTGCATATAAAGGTAAAAACAGTAAAAAACAAACAAACAAACTGTGAACAATCATAAACTGTACATTGAGGGCAAGTGGGCCTCAAAAATGAGGTCGATGCAGAAGTGCAATACTCCAGATGGCCACTGGAGGCTGGCTCCACAAAATTCTAATTAACTGCCATTAAAAATCCTCATTTTCAATCATGAAATATCAATAATTATTAAAAAAATAGTCATTCTGATGTCATTAGCTGAAGTTAATTCTTGTTATCAATGATCTGGTTCATCTGAAAATCATTTCATTAAGAAGTAGATATTAGACTTCAAAAAGAGGAAGATTTAGGGGTGTGGTTAGTTTGATTGACAGGTCTGGTCTCCAATGAGAGCAGCACCGATATCAACTCTCATACAAAATTGGCAGTGATCTTGGGTTCAAGGGTCAAGAGTGATGCCAGACAACTTTAACTATAACAATAAACAAATCATCACATCTGTGTTGCTCACTGCCTGGCAGATCGTAGTTATAATGTGTTAATTAAGTCACATAAACCAATAACAAGTGCTGGAATTACAATTTCAGTGCACAGCTGCTTATATGCAGCGTTGCATGTTTGCACGATTTAAAATGTACACAGTCACAAAGACCTGCAAACAGCTTTACATCCAGTTAGCTGTCAGATCAATGAGGGCACTGTGAATTAAATCTACAGGATTTGTTCAGTTTTAATCTTCTATACTTTTCTTTCAGATTTACTTTAATATTTTCATCTATCGTCAAATATTAGAATCCAGAAGCAAACAACACTTTTCCTCTAAGCTTCAAACCATTTCCCCCTCTGAGCTAATCTAACTCGGGTGAACTTTCTATAATGAAAATGGTATCATTTGCAGTCGAGGAGATTATCAGACTTATTTATGTATTTGAAAAGGATTTAAATGAAAACCCTGGTACATTTCATCTCTTTACATACAAATGAGAATGTCTACGGCTCAGGCTTTTATCTCTTTCACTTTTATTTGTGGTTTATAGACATGAACAGCAACCAGAAAATACTTTACACATTTTAAATATTACCAATAATCAATATAAAACATTGATTTTGAACAAGCTTTAAACATTGAGAGCTATTGTGACATTTGGCGCCCTCTGCTGGTGTTTGTCATGCATTGTAAATACAGCAGGAGGCCTAAAGTAGCAATCATTTTCATATTAGAAATATGAATAATACTATATAATATGCTGTTGTCTGTGCACTTTCAGGTGTCATGTGATAAATGTTCAACTGTCCACTCCTCCACTCTCCTGTCTGAGTGAGTGAGACCTTTCATTTCCTTTTTTTTTTGTTGCACTGTATGATGAATAATGTTTGTATTCATGGAGGGATCCTTCTTAACCATCCCCCCTGAGGCCTGATGCAATCTGTCCTTTCTTAAACTCAATGGTTTACTCACTGATCTTTGCTTAAATCTGCCGTTCATTTTCCTCCTTGTCCCTTTCTGGTGAAATATTTTCACTTGAATGCCTTTCACCTATTATCTACAAATCAATAAACAGATATGTCAGTTAAACAGTACTGCTTTGTGATGGATGTTTGGATGGTCTGTGAAGCTGCTGATCAGATGGTAATATTCACAGAGCTCAGGGAGAAGAAGTGCCAGTGATTTTTAAAATGCCACCAGGTGGAGAGCTTTTGTTCCAAATGAAGTCACACACTGGGCAGTGAGAAATGTCACCAACACTTTTCAAGACCTTTAACTGTTGAATCGTTACAGCCTGCATCAGCCCCCCACAGGTACATTATGATCTACACCGAGGCGGTAAAATCGCTCTAAGTGCCACTTTACCTGCTCGTTAGAAATCTTGTTGACCAATAATTGCTCGTTCAGTTTTCTATGGGGAACGCTGGGACTCGACTGTTTAAGCTTGAACAATGAACAAACATCATGCAGCTGCTGCCAGCCTGCAGCAGTCAGCTCATGTAGAGCTTATTTGTAACCTACACCTGCTTTGTGTCGGTGCACACAGGCCTCAGAACAGCTGCTTCCCCCCGCACCACAACATTAAAACTTGTTACTGTACAATATGTTGTGATTGGACCTTCTAGTAACTCTGTCTTTGAATATGTCAATACACAAGCCAGAGGAAGCCACCAGTCCTACACCGAGACAGTAGTAGTGTGCACTGATCAGCTACAACATAATATTGTTTAATTCCTAATTAATGGAGGATTATATTTAATCAAAGTCGAGAAAATCTTTGTTTATAAAGGTACTGTAACACGCATGGACATGTGGTCAAACCACCACCCTACCGCCACTCTTCAAATCCCGTCTCAAAACTCACCTGTTAGCCTTCTCTTTGTAATTTCACTTAATTAGACCCGGCTCTGTCTAAGGTTAACCATACCATTTGGGTTTGGTGTACATAAAATTGCGTTTTTTGAATGGCTTTTAGACAAAACCCAAAAACAAACAATTTACCCGAACAAAACAAGAGAAATAAAGAATACAAAAAACTCTTTAACGAGGAGCTTTAGCTCAGAAAACAAAACTTTCCAACAATTCATTTTGTTTTCTCATAGCCCCACAAGTGAAGCAGAGGACCAACCAAGACCGAGCTGCTCTCCTCCCACCTGTCGCCCCGACCTTGACGAGTTCGACTGTCATCCCCACCACTGGATTGGCCAAGGGACTGGGGGTGCCGGTCCAATCACGGAACTCGGGCGAAGGCAGCAGAGGGTGCGGTGGACTGGTGCACCAACCCCGTAGGGGCGTTCACACATTCGAATTTGCATACCTGCAACAAAAACATAGACACGCTCCCCCAGGCACACTTCATACAGATTTAATCTATCCATCCCACTGGAGAGGCAGCAGTCGTAACACACTGTTTTATTTCTTACTCTGTGCGGCTTTTATCTATTTTTTATCTGTTTGTTTTTAATTGTTTGTTTCATCTTTGTAAACTGACCTTGAGTGCCAAGAAGGCATTTACAAATAAAATATATTAGTTTTGTTATTATTTTATTGTATCTCAGCTTCTTCTGGCGGCTTTTGTGTTGGCCATGTCTCTACCAGACACACATGGCTTCAAGCTAACACTTTTCATAGGATGTGAGCAGTTATTAGTATTATGATTATTGTTATTATTACCACCTGAGCCCCATGTCTTCCTTTTACCACCAAAGCCCCCCTGACCCACCTGGACTCCACAGACCTCTGAAGGTGTCCTGTGATATCTGGCACCAGATCTTTTAACTCTGCAAGGTGTGCTGCAAGGTGGAGCCTCCACGTTTGTCCATCAATCCATCATCTATAGCAAACAACCATCCATGCTGACACTCATGACTCACACACCTATGATTGATTTAGACTGATCAATTCACCTAACATGCATGTCTTTGGACTGTGGGAGGAAACTGGAGTACCTGGAGAAAACTCACACATGTACAGGGAGAAAATGCAAACTCCAAACAGAACCCAGAACCTTCTTGCCATGAAGTGCAGTGCTAACCACTGCACCACCCTCGTTTGTACAGTGAATTAATCTGAAAGACAGACCAACACTTAAAACTTGCTGCTAAAACCATCCCTGAAGTATTTCCAGAACACTGTCTAATCATAAACACTTTGTAGTGCATCCTGGTGCCACCTCCTCCCCAGGTAAGTGATGCACAGCCACACCACCATTCACATCAGCTAGTTTTCTGGAGATGCTCTGACCCAGGTCATCTATCCACCATCATTTAGTCCTTGTCAAAGTCACTTACCTCCTCACATTGCCCATTTTCCTGCTTCCAACATCAACTTTGAAGGCAAAATGTTCACCTGTTGCCTGATGTATCTCACCCACTGACAGGTGCCACTGTGATGAGATAATCAGTGTTATTCACTCATCTCATCGGTCACAGTGTATACCAAGCATAGTGAACCCAGGAGACCTCAGGATACAAACATAATGGGACATCTCTACATCTCACCTGGAGAAACCTCAAACAGAAGTTGGACTGAAGAGAAAAGGAAAAACAACACTCTGGCTTCTCAACAAGACACTTCCATCTGCAGATCTGCTGCTCACTGGATGCTTCATGGTTTTCACCCCAGTAAACTCGAGACAGTTCAGTCTGGAAACTGTTGTGGAGAAAATCCCAGGAGACATCAAACAAGCCCGTCTGCCACCAACAATCAAACCGCAGTCAACCCCACTGAGATCACTTTTTTCCCTTAGTTTCCTGACTGGTATCTACAGGATGCTATGCATTTATGTAGGTGTGCCTAATAATAATAATAATAAAAAAACCTCACTGAGTATATGTTAGTCAATAAGTAAGAGGGTGCAGTTAAGCTGTAAAGGTATTGTTGAGATCATTTAGACATAGTCCAAGTAACATGGCACCAAGGTGATGTAAAGAAAACTGTAAATAATATATACACATCAGATTTAAGTGATCCTCATAGGAAACAATTACTTTCATTGTTTATGTGGGAAAAATAATGCTGGCACAAGTGATCATATATCAGTAGTTTTACAAAGTGTAACGGCCCCTAAAGACATCAGGTTTGAACCATCCACATATGCAGAGACAGAACCTGGTTGTGTGTTAATCTCACTAATTTATTTGTCTGATATTGAAAATGATGTGGAACATGTAAAGACTTTTTCGAGCCCAATATGTAACAATGACCCGGATTGTTATTTTAAAAAAACAAAAAAAGGAACAAAACCAAAAATGTAATAATAACTGATCAATAATGTAACAAGATGCTGAGCCCAGAAAGTAAAAATTTTGCCCAAAATGAAACAACTTGTTACATTTTGGGTCCATTATTTCATTATGGGGCAGGCATACATTTTTTTTTAATTACATTTCAGGATCAGCTCTTTTGGTACATTATTGACCAGTTATTAAAAAAAAAAAAGTGTAATCAAACAGGAAATGTAATAAGAATTCAGGACATTGTTACATATCAGGCTCTAACAAGGCTGCTGATTGATGGTGTCAATTGAAGCTTGTGTCTTAGTCTTAAGTTGTGATGTTTAAGCTTTGAGCAACAAAAACAAAACCTGTTGCACAATGTAAGTGTAAAACTTCACAGTTACTAAGTGAATCAGAATTAAACAAATGCACATTACTGACAACACCACCAGCTGAAGCTCTTTGGACAGATGTCAGGTCTCGTACTGCTGGGTCAGATGTACATGATCATATAAAATTAATCCAGTTTTTCTGTTGAACATTTATTCTTTAATCACCAATTTTACCACATATTAAATTCCTCTAAGAAACACCAATGAAATGGAGTCAGAAGTAAAATATTAATCGTAACAGACGGACTGATATAAATTATTCTTCAGCTTTAATTTAATGCTAAGAAATTAAAAACATCCAGAGGGAAAAAAAAGAAACAATTTGCTGGTTTTTAATAATTAGGATTTTACTTTAAGACTTTATTCATCTAAAAAGCACAGTAAAACTCTAAAGATTCCTCCCCAACATCTGTGAAAGTGTCTGTGATAACAGATCTGACGTACAGCAAGTTGTCATGTTTGTGAAATATCATGTGACACATAAAAACTAAAAGCTATGTACAGGCTTCTGAATCATCTCGTGACGCTCAGTAAACGACTCAACATTATTCACGCTCCTTTTGTTACCCTCTAAGAAAATAAAGTGTTTTAAAACCAACAGCTACTTTCCAGTTACAGTACAAGAGTTTAGTCGCGTGGACAAGACGTCAAACATCTAACTGGACACAGGTTCATGACTCCTCTCTGATGGGAGTGCAGCCGGAGAAAAAACTGTTCTGGAAACTGGTCAGGATTCGTTTCTTCTTCTTCAGGAAGCTGACTGTTGTTCTGTCCTCGTCACCGTCGTCATCCTCTTCCTCCTCCTCGGCCAAGCTGGGTTTCCTGACCAGCTTCAGCTCTGGAGTGGTGTGGCCCATGTCTCCGATTTCTTTAAGCACCTGAAACGTCACATATTGGTACAAACCTGTTAGCTGTGCCTCAGGATCTCTGTAGGTAAGATGTTACATTTATACAGCTGTGGGGGTGACATCATGGGCATGCTAACTGCTGCTCGTGCTGCTCAGTCTTCAGAAAGAGCCAGTTTACCTTCTTCGTTGGTGGACAAGACGGCGGCTTGAAGAACGTGGTGTTGTCGGGACTGTCGCACGGGACGTCCTGAAGAGAGTCTCGGGAAACACTTTCTGTGCGACTCACATCCTGAAAAGAAGAAAAACAGTCTGAAACTGACGACAGTGTTTATTGTTCTGCTGTGGATTTCATTGAAAAAGCAAATGTAAATGTTAATACGACTGGAGAGAAGAAATGTGCCTCTGGCTTTGGTGATAAGAAGACAAACGATATAATTACCTAATAAACTAACACCAGGTTATTGCAGTTATGTACTGTATTTTCCGCACTATAAGGTGCACCTAAAAGCCTTTAATTTTCTCAAAAAACGACAGTGCGCCTTATATATGGATCAATATTGGTTAATTATGGCTACCATAGTCAGGGGGTGTATATTGTGATTGCACTAACATTTGATTTACCGTAGCCGTATCACACTGTTTCTTTTACGTGTTTACTGAATCAGGGAAAAGTTCCCTCCACGTTTGTGATGCACTAACTACGTGATAAAAAGTTGCACTACCTGTTGTACCTTGCTGTTGGTAAAAGATAATACTACGTCACTGACTTTACCTCGGGGAAAAAAATCAAACAGCTGTTCATGTAGCTTTGAACTGTGACAAATGGAGTTGGAAATACATTGTTTTCAACGAAGGCGGCGCAAATACCGGTAAGAGCTACTGGTACGTACGGTACCGTATTGTGAATGTACTAACTTGTTTTGGAGTGAACAGAGTTGTCAGAACGTTGGTTTGTTTTCTATTAATAAAGTTTGAATGACTGACTTATCTGACTGTTTT
>OOFC01018919.1:0-13751 GCA_900323345.1 Pseudochromis fuscus
CAACATTTCCTTCATATTGTGACTTCCACCAAAGATATTACTAGTATTAGTCTTGTGTTTATTTATATCAATATTAGCTCCACAGCATCGTGGCTGTTTAAAGATGTCTGTTGCATGGTTCTAGCTTCATTTGTTTTTTTTATGATGCAAGTTTCAAAGATGGAATTTTTTCATATTCTGGATCATATTATCTGAAATTATTCCTTTATCCGGATCAATCTTTGATATATTGTAGACCATGTTAGAAACTTGTCCTGTATTTTTTTTAAGTGTCTTGACCATTTTTGGTGGAGTCATCTGCAGAAATGTGGCATATGGTCCTATCTCCCAATGTTAAAGAATCCTTCAAAAAATTCCTGGATCCAGACGGTGATCCGGATCACTTCCAAAATCTAATCATTTGTTCCTCATCCCCATCTGGACAATCCCTGAAAATTTCATCAAAATCCGTCTGTAACTTTTAGAGTTATTTTGGAAACCAACAGACAGACAAACCCCAGCAAAAACATAACCTCCTTGGTGGAGGTAACTAGTTTCACATGAAAACACTTCCATAGGAATCAATAGCTGCGTTTCCATTATCCTGGGAAATGCATAAAATCTAAATAGTGCTATAAAAAACTGGTAATGGAAACACCTGAATTAAAAAAAAACCCTCAAATATCACAAAAAGGTTTTTATACTTTCATGAGGAGGTTTTTCAAACATTTCGAGATTAAAATATCTCATGAAAATACAATGGAAACACTTTTTCCGCAATTTTACATCATAGTCGTAACAATCGTAACGGTGACAACACACAACATGTTTTGGGTGTCCGTCATCCTGCAGCGGAGTCTCACAGGATGAGATTTTATGAGAGTCACAAAGCTCTTGCCCAAAACAATCTTGAATGGAAAAATGCGCAATTGCACTTTTTTTGAAATTTTGGAAATGTCACTTTTATTTTGAAAAAAACTGTCATGGAAACGGAGCTAATGTGTAATTTTTCATAGGCTGTATAGAGAGGTGGATCTCTGGGTCTCGAAGATGAGGTCAGTGCAGATGTGTGAAAACCTGTAATACACCTGATGGCCACTAGATGCTGGCTCCAAAAATCTCTTGCTCCAATGACTTTAACTCAAAAATTGTCATTTTCAATCATAAAATACTCTTTTTCCATACGTCATTCTGATGTCATTAGCTAAAGTTTATTCTTCTCCAAATATGGTCACTTCTGTCTCCAACATGGCGACGTTCACAAAACAACCGGGGACGTCACATTAGCCTCATCATTCTGTACACAGTCTATGATATTTCTCAGCTACGTTGAGCTTAAGGTTTTAGTATCTACCTCATGCAGTTCTTTAGTTTTTCTTCCTAGTGTTACATGAGCAGTGTGAAGAGGATTTGCCAGAACATACATCATATCCGACATGTGCATAAAACCAAATCCCTTTTCAGCAACACGGCGCTCTGTCTTTTGCCAAAGTATTTCTGGTTTGAATTCTGCTTGAGTCACCCGAGCAGCTGTTCCTCCATCTGATTCACGCAGGAATGATGAAGGTGGAAGAGCAGCTCCTCTGCGTCCGCCAAAGACCTGATGGAGGAATGCATCCCAGTTGAATCATGTCTCTCGACAGATGTCACCTCTTGACGAACAGAAATCTGTCAGCGGGAGGTTTAACCATCAGCCAGGAGGCAGAGCTCGGGTGAAAACAGACACTCTGCTTCACAGTGACAGGATTTTATTTCTTCTGTGTCTCAGAGTGGACATGATAGTTCCTGCTTTGTCCATGAGGAGCTGAAGGCGTGTTTTTCTTCCTCTGTTCTTCTGAAACCATATTATCCTTCTGTGGTTAACACATTTGGTTTGGATTGCTGGCAGGAGCCGTGCAGCTATTGCATTACATGACTGACCTCTGTTCCCGGTAGACGTCTTGATTTGTCGTATGTAGCAGGGAGAGCACAGGTGAAACCAATTTTGTTAACAATTCCTTCAAGTGTCCCAGTGCATAACACCAGATCCCTGACACAAAACCAACGAGAGGAGTGCAGCCAATCACATCTGCTGTGGGAAACATCTATTGTGAATAAAACAAAGCTGTGGGAACCTCATGCAAGTTTATTCTCCCAGTGGCAAATTGTTAACTGATGGATTTTGAGGTAAAATATAAATTCAACCCAAAAAAATACCCCAATATTTTTGATACTTAAGGGGTGGGTTTAGACTTGGTTATAAGATGTGTCTCGGGTGATCGGATCTCATGTGGATGAAACTTTTACCTGTATTTAATATGCTTCCCCAAACCGTTGGGTGGTCACCATGGCAACATAAGGACCCGTGCACAATTTTCACTTAACTCGCTTTTGTTACGTTCTTATCGGGGGACACATCAGGAGGCGTTAACCTTTACACTACAAAAGATATGTGGTCAAATGTGTCCTTTTAAGCACCACGGACCGGTTTAATGTCGGCATTATTTTCAACATGTGGCAGAAAAATACAGCGAAAATAAAATAACACAACGGCTCTCCAAAGATGTTTGTTTTTTACTAATGTTCACCAGTTTGTGGGCTTATTTTTTGGCGAACATATCTGATACATTATGGATACTTTATATCACGTGACTGAGACAAGCATATTGATGTGTCAAGAGGAACAAGCAAAAGTTGAGTTGGAGAGAATCTGGTCGTCTTTTTCAAAATAAAATGTCTTCAGACTGTAATAATCAATACAATGGACATTTTATTTTTACTTATTCTTTCTGTGCAGCCCGATAACAACTGCCTCACAGACCGATACCGGTCCCCGGCCCAGTGGTTGAGGACTACTCTCCTAGACCACTTGCACATTTGGATCTCAATGTATCTTGGTGGTCATTTACACTTATATTTAGCGTTGTCCACTTGCGATCTGCTCTCCCGAGATGTTTCTGAAAACCAACAGTGAACACGTCCAAAGAGTCAGTTCAACTAAACTCTAAGAAAAATTCACTATTCATACAACATATGTTCAAATGAACTTTCATACAACAACATTAATAATTTTGACCTACTTCTAAAACCTTTGGGTGGATTTTTTTTTTTTTAGTATTTGGGTCTTGTGATTTGGTAAATCAGCCAAAATGTTGCCTTCTGTCCAAACTCCTCACCCCGTGTATCGCCCACCCAGGAAGACCAAGGCTCTCACGGCCTCACCAGGGCGGCTGACAGGTAAAAAAAAAAAAAGATTTTGAGAATAGGAAAAACACGCGCCACACACACACACACACACACACAAGCGCACTATCACACTTGTACATGTTCTTTCTCACACACAAGGTCAAAAGTGTCTCACACACACTCCCATGTAGATCCAAACCTTGTGCGTGGACCCCCGCCTCGCCCTGAGAAATGTGCCATATCGATGCTGAGAAGCAGGTCAAGCATTCTGTAAGTGCAGCAAAGTGAGATAATTGCAACATAGACTGCTCTCGGCTTACTATTAAAATACTCCCCCCCCAAAATCCAGACTCCGCCCCCTTTTAGACCCAACCACTCTCTGCTCACACAACGTCCAAAACAACCTGCTTTTCTGAACACAGTGGTGCAAACAGCCTGAGTGGCAGCGGTGGTGAGCTGATTGTTTTCGGAGTGGACAGGTCATAAAATGCTCAGCGACAGACCGATTAGTGAGTCGGGCTAACGAGCTGATCTCTCCCACCCTCTCCCAATCCTTCTCCTTGATGTGGATCCGTGTGATTTTCGACGGGTATTAGGTCACAGAGGCGGCAAGGCCGGTCTTAAAACCACACCAGCTTTTCAGTCGCTCCCAACGACTGGTACCTAGTCATCCACCGCCTCCGCCGCCTAATTACAGCTTTGAACCTACAGGATGAGGGTGGAAGGTGAAAGGAAGCATGACCGAGTGTACATGTGAATGAGTGCGAGTGAATAAGTGGACGTATGTATTGGTGCATGCCAGGGAGGGTGTAATGGGTTCACTGGCAGTATCCCTAATGTTACAACACTGTTTATAATGAGGGCTTGTTGGAATGACTGTGACCTGCTGCACTCTTTTAAGCTGGGTTGTGCATTGCTGTAGGATTAACACCATAGATTTTTATGGGCAGTGTGTGTACAGAACAACAGAAACTCCTTTGTAAAGCAATCCAGTACAACAGATCTGAAATAAATACTACACATGTCACACCTGAAACTCAATATCCATGTCTCTAAGGGCTTACTGATGTCTGAAATACTTCTAATTCACATCATTTTCTTTGTGTTGTTCTGCTAATTTTTGCATATTTTCCCCATCATTTCTAATTCAGTGATGAGGTGGAAAGGTTCTCCCTCCATCTCAGCTGTGCCATCCAGCGAACTCCATTCAATAATGAGAAATCAGTAATGAAAGTAACTGAGTTGTGGTACTTATGATTGTGTTTTAGGGAGTTACAGCAACACTGTGGAGTCTACTCAGCTGCCCTATGTCTACCAAAGCTGACGTCCTCCTCCTCAAAAACGTGACAGAGCTGCAGCAGCTGTGAAGATAAAATGTTGCAACTATAAGAACAGCTGGTTGGTTGTTTTGAGCCGGTATGATCAGAGGGTAACATTCTGAGCATGAACACAACATGAAGAAAGTAAAAATAAAGTTAACATCTTTCTTTAGTAACAAAGCTGAAATATTAATACAACAGAAAGAAAGGTTGATGATATTTTTAAAAATAAAATGTACCATGGAGCTACAACTTGTGTATAGAATGGACAAAGCTAACGTGACATCATCAGGTGGTGTGTGGAGCAAGAGGTGACCATATATGGATATAAAGGGCGGAGTGAACCCTGAGGACACTGATCAATGTGTATGAAACTTCAGGGCTGGTCTCACTGGAGATTAGACTTGTCGATCAAACTAACCACACCCCTAAATAATGCTCTTTTTGAAGCCAAATATCTACTTAATTAGGATTTTTTTTTCAAGTGGATCAACAGATTATTGAGAGGAAGAAGCACATCACATGAAAAATGTATTGCCTGAGTATGTCAGGATTGAAAATGACCATTTTTGAATACAAGTCAATTGGAAACCTGAGTTTTTTGGAGTCAGCATCTAGTGGCTGTCGGGGGTATTGCACTTTTTTCCCGATTTTGAGCCCTGGTTGCTTCATCCATTTCTATAAACAGTCTACGCATGAAACTAAGTCAACACACAACTAAGAAAAAATAATAGTCTCATCAGAAACAGAATATGTGAACCATCATCCTGTCTTCATTCTGACGTCAACCTTGCTTCAGTAGGTTAGACAGACCGGGAACACCCAACGCTGCAGGGCTAAAACCCTCTCAATGCTGCCAATTGGAAATCTGTAATCTATAGATATAATGGGTCCATTTTGAGCCATATTGTGAACAAATATGAAACAACTCCCAACCCCCAACACTATCATCATCATTGTACATCATGTGGATTGATGCGGTCAGTACACATTAAAAAGAGCAGTCCTGGGTGTGTTTGTGTCAGCTGACCTGAATCTAATTATAACCACTGTTTTCTGGCAGATAACAGAAACAAAAATCGACTTCAGAGACATAAATCTGAAGACATGCTAACAATGTGGAGCAAATTAAATTAATTAAAGTGACTTGGCTTTCTGCAAACTGTTACGCTGTTTCCTATTCAGCTCCTTTTGTTCTCCTTGAGGATCATTCTTCTTTGTGGGACGGCAGGTCGTTCAGACAAAGAGATCCGGGAAGGTACAAAGCGACTGTCATTTGCCATCGTCCCTGCTCTTTTCATGCTGTGACCGAGTGGCCTGCGGGGGTCACCCTCATAAAGCCAATCTATGAGTCTCCTTTCACGTACATGTCTGCTGACCTTTCCTTGTTTTTTCACTCAGCCGGTAAGAACCTAACCTGAAAAGGACGAAGAGGCTGTTACCACACCATTTTGTAAAGCTAGTGATTCAGTGGATTCTCATCAACGAGGTTCTTTAGTAAAAAATCCATGATACTTCCTTGGGGGAAAAAAAATCTATTTGAGACATTTGCATCAAAGTTAATGAAGTTTTTTTAAATGGCCCTTTGATGTACCTCAAAACAGTCAATTTCCAGGTTGCAAACGATCAGTTCAGTAAATCCAACGCTCCTCTCTCCTTTGTTTTTTGACGTGAAAGAAAGGAACTGGAGGGGGTTGTTTTTTTAATAAGACCTTTGAGGTACACACAAATAGACGGCTTCCTATAGACATCCTCTCCTGTCACATGAAATGACCCACAATAAGTGATTTGGGAAATAGCTGGATAATAACAATGAGATGGATGGATGGTTGTTCAAGGCCTGTGTGAGACATCAGGAGACAGTTAACGAGACACCACAGCTTAATTAAGAGCATCATTAATGAGTAAGTGATTTGATAAGAGTTTTGCGGGTGCAGGAGGGTTATTGTTCTCGCAGAAACACGAGGGAAATCACCCGAGGATGGGAAGTGACCCATATTTGGGAAGAGGAAAGATGGGGGGGCAACCCCCATTCCTCTAGCTGGCACCCCCACATCCACCCCTGGGCGGCCTGCTGATTGGTTCATTACCCATCGTAAACACAGCTTCAACCCCCAACCCTGTACTCACACAAACACACATCGCCATCCCTGCCCCCCCTTCCACTCTATCTGTCTATGATCATCCTGCACTGGCAAACACCCATGGCCAGATTCCTGCAGTCCCCAGATCTGATTCATACATAGCGTCACGCTCTCTCCATCTGCTGGAATGTAGAGCACTGGATCAAGGAAATATTCTTTTCTTTGACAGAAAGCTTAGAAAACCTCTTTAATTAATAAAAAGGAATCAATGTAAAACAGGTTTACTGGTTGATTCTCGGTTATTAGATTTTTTTAGACATGAAGACAAGAAAAGCCAAAGGTCACGAAAAGGTGAGCGTTAACAAAACAAAGGTCAAACCACAGATGATGAGTCAATATATGGAAATACATGAATGAGTGCACATGCTTGCTACTATCTGTCAAGCTTATCCACCCCCAAGGTCTGCAACTGTCAGCTTCTAATTACTCAAAGTAACAAACTAATAAAGGTGGTAGTTTGCCTGTGAACTGTATGGACTACTTTTCATAGACTTTGATTAGAAATTAATAAAAGTTAAAGGTCTGTATAAGGAGTGTTAGTCTGCATCATGTCTACATTAAATAAATAAAGTAACAGAAAAACAATAGAGGCATGTCTTCTTGTATTTCTATTATTTTGGTTTTCTGTTGTTCTGCGTGTTGCAAGACTGTCATAATTGTCTGTGTGGTGATGGATATGATGTGTTCTTCATTTGAGAAGAGGACAAATCAGACACATTTGTAGTGTTAAACAACCTTGGGCCAGTGTGTAAACTAATCTTGCATGTTTTCCTACCTCCTATTAGCAGACAGGTGTACTATTGTACCTGCAGGCCTTTTGACACTGCCCACCAAGGTGGTCTATTTTCACTTCAGATCAAGGATGGGAGCTGGATTCATTTGGACACTTTTGCAGAAGTGGGAGTTGTAATATTAAATCCCCTGCATTTCAAGTTGTTCTTCAGGGCTGCATCACGTCACCTCTAAATGAGAGTCCCCCCTTGATGCACTTGCAATTTCCTTCCCCCCACCCCCCACAGGGATTTGGATGAATGCTCTCTGAAGGTTAAAGTTTTTGGCCGTGTTGCATACAAAATGATTTACCTTTACCATCCGATGTCTGCGCCTTCCTGCTCTCCACTGGCTGTCACTCCCTGTTACTGCTGCTTCACTGGGCGGCTGGGCATTGTCCTCAGGCGGCGGTGCTGTCGGCAGCTGCGCTCTGATGGAAGAGAGGGTCGACATGCTGCCGTTAGGTCTGCTGTGGTGCCCTGCAATATGCTCAAAAGGAAACAAAAGAATACATCACACAGCATAATATACAAAAGAAGTTAAATGTGTGAGAAGAAACATAAAAGAGATAAACAGATAGACAAATGAAATCATAAAACAGTTACATATCAAACCAGAGAAACACAACAGGTTAGAGACTAATTATGCAAGAGAGCTGGAGTTTATACAACCAGACACATAAAACACATTAGTACGACATCAGCTTTCTTTGTATAAGTAAGCATCCTTCTAGATACACCCATACACCATTACCTGCTACCACCCAGACACCCAAAGACAAAGGGGATGCTTCCAACAAGTGGAGATATTCAGAAGGATTCAATGTGATTGCAGTGATGCCTGCTTACCCCTGGAGCTACTTCAGACTGTTTCACTTAGTATCAAACATCATCAAAGTGAATAGTTGCACATTTAAGAAGCTCTAGGGTATTTTTCCACCTGTTCTTTGTGAGCCTTGAATGCAAATTCCATTTGTGTCTGCCTTAGTCTTTGGTGCCCCCAAGTGTTCACAGAACATAGTACATACTATGTTCCCACTTCCCGTTCCTTCCCACTGTCGCTGCATTTTACTCAGGGGCTAATTGTTGGGGTTCTGTACAGTAGTGGTTATGTTGATTATAATTAAGAATACAAATTAAATCGAATAGAAAAAATATTAATTTGAGTGAAAAACGGGGAATAAAACGTGTACTGTTGAGATAAAATGAGTTTACAATACAAATCTATTGCTCACGTGTACACCTGAACACATCACGAACATTTCAATGCATTTACAAGACCATTTTATTTGATACAACAACGCAAAACACACATAAACATCTAGATATTAAAGTCAGAAGTTCAACGTTAAAGTTTTGCAGTAATTTGATAGCGGTTTGATGATTAAAATAAAGTATTCTTCACATTTTACTGAGTCATGGTTCAGTCACCTGTCGGACAGTGAACGCCCCTTCACGGTCACGTGACCCAGACAACGGCCTGCGCCCTCTCGATTACGAAGAAATATAAAAAACATTATTACAAGAGTTTATGATGGATGGCGATAACAACCTCATTAAAACCTGCAGATCGTGTGGGGAGGTCTTCAAGCTACCTGGTAGGATATTTACAACCGGTAACTCACAGTTTAACACGGCGTTACACCGAGTTTTATGACAAATTAAGTTACCGTTAACCGTCGCTCTGCTAGCTAGCAGTGAGGGCAGCTAGCTTAATTAGTTAATGGCACACCCGGTGTGTTGACAGGTGCTTGCACATTTAATGTGGATATAATGAATCAAATATTGGCGAATAAAACTCATTTTACAATATTTAATTTTTTAAGTCTCTCGTAAGTTTTGTAATGTAAACTACATTAATGCCACACGAAGTAACTGAAAATATCGCGCGCACGCAAAGGCATTGAACGTTAGCCTTGTATGCACTTGCATAGATAAAGATTCAGTTAAATAAAACGTTATTTATTTAATCAATTAACTTATATTTTTTTTAATAGAATGAGAGATCCAAGTTCGTGTTACGTTTTATGAAATAATGTTTTAGGATTTATTTTTTGCAAGAAATCACCAGTGTAGTAAAATTGTCTATTAATAATTAATAATAATCATAATAAATCATAATAAACATAAAAAACAACTTTTCATTAAGTGATGACAAAACTGTTGTAGCAAAGCATTAATATCATTATCAATTTAAAACGGTTGTTTTCTCAGTTCATTATTTTGTCTGTCAAGATAATTATTTTATTCAGCATAGGTCTTTCAATGTGTCTAATAAATCAGATATGAAAGACAAAAGATGCAAATCATTATATTTTAAAATGAAATTTTAGGTTTTACTGATAACAGTGCCAATAATTAATTGTATGTCAGCAAATTTTTTTTCATCTCTACATTGATGTGAGTAATCATACTCGTGCCAACTAGTTTAATAGTGTCTGAAAAACTTACACACTTGACTACAGTGCAGCATAACTGACAATATGCCATGAACAGATTATATTGGATCAACAGATATTTGCTGAATCTGGGATTAAAACCCATTTAGCTGAAATAAGATGCAGACTGTTACCATCATCATCATAATTTACTATTGAATAATTCATTCATTAATCAGGAGTGCACATCGTGGGACATTTGCAAAATACACAACGTATGATGATGAAACTGCAGTAGATCTTTTGATGTCCTCTTGTATTGATCATTTACTCAGACATCTCATTATCCCTGCTTGGCTTTTTTCAGAAAACGAAGGCGATGGCAACCTCCCTCATCATCACAGTGGTGTTAAGTGTCCAGAATGTGAGGTAAAATTATCAGTGGTCTTACTTTTCCAACTCGAGAGGGGCACAACTCAAGTATTAGCAAAAGCACATTCACCAAGTTTCCACTCAGTGCTTTTAGTTCATTCAGAATCAGGTCCCAGTTTATCTCATCGATCTCATACAAATTCTAAGGGTTGTACTCAAACTTGAAGAGGACATTTTTGCTGCTTGGTATTTTACCCAGTTTTGTGAATACTGTTGCAACACAGGCAACAAATGAGTGGTATTGTTGTCTGCTGAAGCCTTTCCCAGTGTTGATCTTATGCCACACACATCATCCTGGTAGATCAGGGTGATGGTCTTCTGCTAATCTTGTTGTTGACCATTTGAGCTGTAACCTTCTAGCCATTTTTTTGATTAATAAATCAGTAACAGTGTCTGTCAAATTTGGGATTTTCATCCAAATACTTCATGCCTGATTATGTATCATCCCTGCAGGTTGAGTCCATCAAGCCTGAAGGTGGAGTGTCTGCTCTGCAGGAAGATGACACAAACATTAACCCCATCGACACTGCTAAAGTGTAAGATGCAGTTTTGTGTCTTGAGCAGAACCATGACTGACACAGTTAACAAATCTTTTAAACATTTTTTTCCTCCTTCATCTGTAAGCACAATTAATTACTACTTTGTTTCCATTTGAAGCCTCCTGGGTGAAAGGTCTAAGAATTGTAGCGAGAACAAATTGACAACATGTACAGACAACGGCAACACTGAGGAGGTGGAACAGGTATGTTTAGTAA
This sequence comes from Pseudochromis fuscus, assembly GCA_900323345.1. NCBI lineage: Eukaryota > Metazoa > Chordata > Actinopteri > Pseudochromidae > Pseudochromis > Pseudochromis fuscus. The sequence goes on from OOFC01018919.1 coordinate 10,943, forward strand.
TCACCAAGGTTGCTGATGGGGAATAACCAGCCTGTGGTACATGGATTTAGTAGTTTACATATTTTAAGTTACACAGCATGCCATTACGCCTATTTCACATGACATGGATGTTGGTAAATATTTGTAAAGTGTGTGTATAGTTAAGGGCAAAGTGTCTTTGTCAGGCCACTAGGATAAAAACAGAAATGGTAAGTTTGAGAACTTGGGTTCATAAGTGCCACAGTGTTACAGTATGCAAAGGTTAAAAAAATATATATATATAATAGGTCAAACAACAATTTGTTTTCATGCTTTCTTTAGCCATCTGACACTGAGAAGATTGAGAAATTAGTGGATGAGGCGTTGGCCCAGGGTGGAGAAAATCTTGCGCAGCTGGAACACATTCATGAGGTGAAAGATGCCTGTCATCCAAAATCAGTTTTATACACAAGAAAGAAAAAGTACTCAAAGCTACTGTTTCTGAAGTGTTTTCTATGTGTGTGTGTGTGTGTGTGTGTGTTTTAATGTGAGCAGACTCTGACAACCAGTCTAACAGAGCAGATAAAGAAAGAGAGAACTCGGCTAGAGCTGGAGATCCAGCAGGCTGCAGACAAGGGTTTACAGGCTATTCAACAGTGGTATGGATATTATCTTTCAACATATACCTAATATATGTGTTTACTGATATAAAACCAATGACTGCACTCAAAATCATCAGGAGCTGGTATCAGACTCGTAAAACAGTTACTTTTAAAGACAGTGAAACAGCATCTGTCTCGATGCATCTCATTTCTTTAACAACAGGAAGGATGTGCAGTTGAGTCGGCTGACTGAACTGGAGGCTCAGTTCTCTGCTGGCCAAGCTGTAGTGTGCCACATCCAAGAGAGGATAAAAGCCCAGGAGATCGCCATGGAGATGGCCAGAGAGGTACAGCGTGTCCCATTAATGGAGCAGTACTGCGTCCTGGATAAGGTATGAAATGTCATGCTTGAATTTATCACGACAAAAACCTCTTATTAAGCAACAATGTTCTGATTTAAAGAATGATGCCTGTAAAATCCAATGCAAAATCCAGTGATAGCTTAATGTTACTGCTTGTGTGTGTATGATAGGTTGTAGAGACACTGCAGGCTCCTGTGGATAAGCAGTCCTTCGGTCTGAAACACATTGCTATGAGCTCTGGGATGAGGTTTGTTTGCACTGTTGAGCTCTGCAGGTTACAAAAACAGTCGATACAAAGATTTATACACTTGGTAATCTTTGTTTTCCCTACCACTTGAACTTATTTGTGCTGCAGAAGCATGGATGCCTGACAAACATGAGTGACAGCCTTTGTCTTATATTCCAGATTTAAAATTTGTGTATGTGTGTTTGTGTTGTAGCTGTGTTTTCGAGTCACAGAGTGAGAACCAGAGTTTGGTATTGTCTCTGAAGATGGAAGTCACCAAGCCAGAGCAGTGAGTAATTAATTCTTCTCAAAACTGATCACCATTAGGTTTAGGTATGTTTTAAAATGATGATGTTATGGCAAAATTACATTAAAGATTGGGTATTTATTTTAAAATTATCTTCCTGTGACAGTTGTGTTTTTTCTTCCCCATCAGCGTGTCTGAGACTCCACGTAAAAACAACCCACCCAGCAGTTCCAACAAGAAGCCCCCTTGGAAACGTGCAGAGGGCAAAAACATCACCTATGTTACACCAAATCAAAACAAGCTCCCCGCCCCACGTAAAACAGGCCGCGATGGTCTTGGAGCTACAACTCCATCGCCACAATTCCCCTTTTCAAGCCCAAGACCTTTTCGCGGGGTCAGTCTTTCTCGCCACAACTCAGCCTCAGACCTCAGAAGCCCAGACGTGATTATTGAGGAGTTTTTAGAAGACGGACAAGAGCGTGGTGTGTCTCACTTCAACATAAGTCTCGAATTGATTGATTTCAGATCCAAATGAATCTATTTTTGTTTAATGCTTTGTGTCTTTCTGCAGCTTCTCCTCCCACTGGCCCTGCGCTGGCCAGTGACAAATGGAGGATTCAAAGGAGAAGGAAAAGTCAGTCCTCTGGGATTAAGACGATTGGTAGGGAGAGGCACCTGTAAAATATATGTGCATATGTATTTAATGCCATGTTAGCCTTCACTGTAGGAGACACTCTTTTTGTTTTATTATATTTTGTTGATGTAGAAAATACATTGTAAATTAACGAAAATGTTTTGTTCTATATAAAATAAGTGCAGTAGACATAACATTCATTATAATACAGTAGGGTATCATTAGCCTAGTGGCAGTATAGCCAGGCTACCAGCATTGTTGGGTCATTCTGTTACATATCCATCCTCTCCATCTGTTTTTCCTCTCTGTTAACTTTCTATCATCCATGTTTTTCCTTGCTCCTCTCTCGCAGTAACACGGTGGGTGGTGGTAACCCACATTGTGAATCCAAGTCACTTCTACATCCGCTATGTGGCCGAGAAGAGAGAAACTGAGATCCTGTCTAAGAAGATCAACCTCCTCTGCTGCGGAGATGGTTGTCACTTCACTTCAAGCGACACTGTGCAGACAGGTGTTTGTTTGTTTGTTTGTTTTTATTGAGATCCCCATTAGCGACTGAAAAAATTCAGAAGCTATTCTTCCTGGGGTCTAACAACTTCAACAGGCTTTACAAAATAGATGTCAAACAGGAATGCAATAACATGTATTGTGTGTGTGTCACCTCAAAATGATGGATAAGGAGACCTTTGCGGTGACAACAGGATGTCAGATAACAATCTTCCACTCATTTTTATCCCCTTTTGTACCAAATATCACTGAAAATGCATCTTAAAACACATC
>OOFC01018919.1:15070-73692 GCA_900323345.1 Pseudochromis fuscus
GATTATTTTACTACATCTACCCACCTCCCTTTTTATGAACAAGCTCGATCAGCAAACTGTGTGTGTGTGTGTGTGTGTGGCTGTGTGTGTGTGCAGACAAAGGGCTGGAGTAAAGAAGCACAGGCTGGGTTCTACAGTGTGGTTGGCTGTGCAGCTGTGGAGCTGCTGCCTTTGGGTCAGGACGGAGCCTCTCTGTTGGTGGACTTAATGAAACCCATGATGGGCCAATCAGGTGATGGAACCATCTCTGTGAGAGAGCACCTCGTTTTCATGGAGGTGGCCAGGTACACACACATTTACATCTGTTTGTTTTAGTTGATATTTATCTAGTCATGAGTCAAAGATCATGAAAATCACAGAATTTTCACTCTTTTTCCAAAATTCCCCAAAGGTTTTATTCCCCGGTGAAGCCGGGCAGGAGAGCACAACTGCAGTATTACCCTCCTGCCTATCCCAAGATCAACACAGAGCTCAGTGCTGTGGTGTCCCACATCCAAACCCCTGCAGACTTTTACATCCAGCTGGTACTAGATATAATAAGAAGAAAGCTTTGTGTTCTCAGAATTGAAGATAGAGTTTTTTAAGGGAGATTCTTCCCAGAACGTTTTATGGAAACAAAGCACAAGTGTTGTTATTCCCTTTGTTTTTCTCTCTCTCTCACCAGGTTGATAATGCAGAGTCCTTGTTGCTCGCTGCCAAGCTTCAGGAATGTTACAATACAACACTGGTGCTGGGAGAGGATGAGCTCAGTGTCTACTGCCCTGTGATTGGACAGGCCTGTGTCGCTCGCTTTGATGACATGAGTTGGTACCGAGCTCAGGTCATAGGTGAGGATGTGTGATCTGTCACAGTTTGAGTAAATGTGTATTTTACCTTCGACCACTTCTTATTAGTTCAATAGAAGGGAATACGCTGGTAGCAGCTCACCAGATGTAACCTGGTTTTGTCACACCACAAACGTGGAGAGGTGATCAGATCAAGTGTTTCCATGGACGTGGATCTGAATGAGGATCCACATAAACCAGCTCTCTCTTGGAAGATTTCATGCTGGATGGAGCGTTTACATGAAGCATTTTCATTCTGATCAGACATTTATTCTGATTACAAGTGGTCCATGCAAACGTATCCAGTATCTAGAATGAACTGAGCAAAAGCAGAGTTTGTAGGACACTGACATGGCCGTGTGTTTGTCTGTAGGTCATGCAGGAGGAAGACAAGTAGAGGTGCTGTACGTAGACTTTGGCAACAAGAAAATCTTACCAGTCAGTGACTTGAGGAAGATAAAAGATGAGTTCTTTGCCCTTCCCTCCATGGTGAGTGTTTAATTTTACATTTCTGCTCATTATTAATCCAGTGTGTCACGCTGGTCAAAACAGCAAAAGTTGCACAGAACTGTTGATTTTCTACATCACACTTCATATAAGTGCTGTGTTAAGTCAGAACAAGACAGGAGCTGTCTCCTCTGTTGTCCAGGCAGTTCACTGCCGTCTGTCCGATCTGACTCCTGTGGATGGAGAGATCTGGAGTGATGCCTGCACCGAAAGATTCAAAAGCCTTGCTCAGCAAAAACTGGTGACCATCGTGGCTACAGGTAGTGTGAGAAAGGGTGTGTGTGGTAAAGCTCTTCTATTGCAAACACTTGGTCTGAGGTCTGATTTTTATTTCCTGCCCTGTGCTTGTCTAGGATCTGCTCCTAAGGGTGAACCTCTTCCAGTTAAACTGTTTGTAGGCAGAGAGGATGGACCTGCAGCCAACATCACTGAGATGCTGGTCAAAGAGGAGCTGGCCTGCTCCAAAGATGTGGAGATGGGGTAAGACTTTCCTGGAGGGTGTTTGATTATTTATATTCTCAAGAGTTGGTTGATTGGGAGGGGGGTACAAAACATTATTTCATCTAAAATTTCATAGTTGATTAATAGTTCAGGTATTTCACTTTAGAAACATTCAACTAAGTGTTAGAGTATTTCTATCAATGGGGAATAAAAAACACATCTTCCCTCTCCCTACTGTCTTGTCTGTTAATCCTGCAGACTGAAGCTCAGTCAGGCCCAGCCCTCCGGTGACGATTGTGTCGTATGGGACCCTCCACTGGAGCTCAGTTCAATCACTGAGGCTGATTCCTCTGACCAATCAATCCCCAAAGAGAAGAATAAGGAGCTGCTGGAGTTTGAGCCTCAGCTGATCCTCCCTGCTCAGCTCAGTGACCTGAAAGTCCGAGTCAGCCATGTCAACTCACCGAGCAGCTTCTACGTCCAGTTTACCCGCTTTGATGCTCAGCTTAAAAGGTGAGTGATTTATGAATCCGTAAATATAAACTATATATTAGTACAGATGAGTCAGTCTATGATTTAATGGACAGATTTGTCTGTAATTCAAGTGTTTACTTCAGTGCTCATGTCAAAAATCTACTTAATTACTAGTTTTTCAATCAACAAATTTAATTATATAGGAATTACTTCAAGAAATGTTTCTGAAATGGAATATCTCCTCTACATTGTCAATAAAAAGTCAGCTTTACCTGTTTTTGTCCTAAAAATGTGCCGATAATGTTGTGTGTGCAATACAGTGCACAACAAGCAGTGGTGGCATTTAATGAATGAATTATTACTAACACCCAATCAGTGACAGACATCGAGCTGCAGGGGGCTGTAACTGTTTTAATGTGAAGCAAACAAGAGGACGTCCTTGTTGCCATATGATGTTTTCCAGGGTATGTGAGCGGGTGAAGCAGGAGTGCGCCCCGATGGAGCCGCAAGATGTTGTGTGGAAGACAGACATGTACTGTGCAGCACATATTAATGGAGTTTGGGAGAGAGGACAGCTCTGCTCTGACGTCACATCGAGCAACATTGCAGAGGTAGAAAAAAAAAAACAAACCCAAAAAGCAGCATGAAACACTGAAAGATTCACTTTGTTTTCTTGTTTTTTGGAAACTGCACAACAGATAAGACAGGTGCACAGAACCACAGCAGCTATGGGATTGTCTGTTAAACTTCATATTGGCTTAAAAGTGGATTGATAATAGTGTGTTTATCTCTGGGGGCTGGTACCAGGTGAGGCGGTGTGACCATGGCACCGTGGCGAAGCTCCACGTGCGCAACCTGCGGCCTCTACCACCCTGCTTGATCGGCTCTCTGGCACTCGAGTGCACTCTCAACGACATCAGGTTCCACACATCATGCTAGTGCTGATCTGGGTTTTGTGTGTATTTAGTACCTCTGTTATGTATCGTATGTTTGTCCCATGTCCCCAACTATTCACAGCAAACTCATTAAAACCGTGTATGTGATGCTGTGATAGTAGCTCTTATTACATTGCTATGGTTGATTTATTCCTCCCTCTCCTCCTCCTCCAGGCCAACAGGAGGACGATCCACCTGGACGGACACGGCCTGTGACTTATTCTCCTACTATCTGACTGGGGCTTTGGCTGTTGTGACAATCAAGGTCTTCCTCTCTTCGTGGCCCAGTTTCCTCCTCCTCCTCCGTTTGCATCTATGTGCAGCAGAAGTTCCCTCAGTCTGCTCTTTGTTTTGCTGTTTGCCTGCCACTGTGCCCCTCGTCTCTGTGTTACTGTGATGACCCACCTTCACAGTGTGTCTCCATCTCTTCTCTCCTTGTCCAGGAGTTGACGGATGAGCGTCCAGTCCCCGTCACTCTGCTCTGCTCCAACAAAGTGGGACAGTTTACCAGCCTTGCACACTTTCTGGTCAGCGAAGGTCTTGCCCTGAAGGAAAGAAAATCAAGGTCTGGGATGTGTGTTTGGGATTATTTGGTCTTTCTGGTACCAAAGATTGGAGGCTCTGAAAGCATTTTAAAAATTGCATGTTCCCCAGTAGATTTCATGATAGCCTGTACTGGGTATTAGTGATTTAAAGAACTGTGTGTCAGGTGTTTTTTGTGTGTTTCTGCAGAGATGATGCTGTTCAACAACCCAAAGAAACAGACGCACATTCTCCAGTGAGGGAGAAACAAACTGATGATGAGAAAAAAAACAGCCTCCAACCTTTCACCATGTCTACTCCTATCCCTCCAAAACCAAAACCAAAACCAGCCCCACGCACCATTATTACTGCAGAGAAGGTGACAACACACACACAACTTTGTATCAAATCATTTGTTGGAATTCCACCTTTAAAATATTCAGAATGCAGAGTAGTGTGTATAGAGAAGAATGTGATTAAATGGTGGTTGTGTGTGTGTCTGTGTTTGTGTTCGTACAGGTGCAAACTACAATGTACTTCCCTCCAGAGCTGCCGTGTGTCGGTCACATCCAGATAAATGTTTCTGCCGTCGGAGAGGACGGACGCATTTATGTCCGAACACAGACTGCAGGTAGGTTGAAGATCACACAGATCACATGAAATAAAACTTTTTAAAATACTAAATCTTTTATTCCAGAAATAGAAATTTGGTTGGAAATGTCACTTTTAATAAAATAAATAAACTGAAACTCTACTGCCCCCGGATTGAGCAGATGAAAAGTTCTGTTTTTAAATGTAATCAAGCAGCTAAATACCAAAGCCAGTTTACTTGTTCTTGTCTTAACTCTGTTGTTGCAGTTCACATAAGAATTTACCAGATAACCAACGATCCACACACTCTCCGTGGCCCCTTCATTACCTGCACCTCTGCAGTTTCATGCAGCCAAACATTTGAGAGCATGATGTTCTCTTGGCATTTGTGGTGTTGCATCCGGTGGACAGTGAGTCAGCCTGATGCACGTGAGTGAGACAGACAGTGAGTGTGTATTTCTGTCTGACAGAGCGTCAGCTGGAGCAGCTCCAGAAGAGGATTCAACAGACCTTGAAGGCAATCCCCAGACAGAAGCCCTACACCTGGAAGACAGTCCTGGGCTGTGCTGTCATTGGACCTGATATGGTGTGGTACCGGGGACAGCTGCTGGAGGTGCTGGGAGGGCACATTAAGGTCAGAAAGTCACGTGTGAAAAAAATTTTATTCAGAATTTGCACATGAACCATTTGAAGATTCAACAACCAATTATAGCATCTGTGTTACCTGGAAACAAAGACCTTAACCAGGTCAGGACACCAACACAAGGGTTACTGGTTACTATTTTTAATTCATATTCACACAATAATGTTAAACTTAAGTAACATAGTAACACCAGTAAGACTTCATGCTAATAGTCCATTAGTAAAGCTCATGTTTGTGTGTTAACAGGTGCAATATGTGGATTATGGCATGGTGGAGAACATCCCAGTGAGCCATGTGTATCCCATGCTGCTGTGTGAGGATGTTCCTCAGCTCTGTTTGCCCTGCCAGCTGTTCGGCGTCAACCCTGTAAGAGTGTGTGTGTGTGTGTGTGTGTGCATTTATCAGTGATCAGTAGATTTCACAGCTGTAGGTATCTGCTATCAAGCCACATACCTGAAACTGAACTGAAATGTTCCTGAGTGATAAAGTTAATCACAGTAAAACTTCACAGGGTCGTCTCCTCTTGTTGTGTCTGTGTCTGTCTCCAGCTCGGTGATAAGTGGCAGCAGGATGCTGTAGCCTTCCTGAAGGAGCTGTTGGTGAACCGCTGTGTGGACATGGACGTTGTGGTAAAATTACTCTCAGTACCATGTTGTGGTGTCAAATCCTGAATGACTGTTCTGTCATGTATAAAAAAATATATCCAGACACTTTACACTTTAACTGCTGTTAATCTGGGGATGTCAGCTCTCGTCACAGCCATGGTTGTCGCCTGCAGCACTGACTTCTTGATTAGTAAAGTTAGATCTGTTTGTTTGTTTGTTTGTGAAAGGAGCTGCCAGGCAACCCGAGAGAACCTCTCACCGTCAAGCTCTTCCTGGATGGTCTGAGCCTCAGAAAGATTCTGTTTCATCATCAACACGCCACCATGGATCTGACCGTCTCTGCACAAAATGTGTGTTTTTTTGTTTCTCTTGTTTTTCTCTTTGAGGATGAGAGCACTGCTTCAAAATGTACTCAGGAATATGTTTGTTGGCAGGAACGGTCAGTGATCCCTTCTGTCCCCCTGCTGGATGACTGGGATTTCAACACTGAGGTATTAATATTAAAAACTGGAAATTACAAAGTGTCATGGAAGTTTGTTTTGTTGTCCTTTTGATCTTTAATTGGCAAAAATCACTCACGTATTAAAGCCATCTTGTAACCAGCAGTAAACTAACTAAACATGTATGACTGAAAGGGTCTGAGTGAAGCAGAGGAGCCGATGCTGGGGCCCTTTGTCTGCCCAAACCTGCCCAAGGAGGGAGAACACTTTCCAGTCAAGATCAAGCACCTGCTGACTCCAAACCAGGTAGTTACCAACTCCAGAGATGATCCTGGGATCAGCTGAGAACTTCATTACTCGTCTTTTATTGTTGATTTGATGCAAACCTTATAAACGAAGCTCACCTGGTATTGAAAGTGACAATAAAAGCTTTTGTCTGTTGTGCAGCTCTTCCTTTGGCCTTCAGAAGAAATGTCTGACGGAGAGGCTCTGGATGAAGCTTTGAACAGAATCAACGCAGATACCTCCAGTCTGTCCCCACTCACATGTTTCCCACATGGTAACTCTGTGTTTTACAGTTATTTCAATCAAATGTTCTGTTGTCAGAAGGATGTCTGAAGATCCTCGTGTGTTCAACATGTTGCCAAATTCAAATAGTCAGTGTGCTGGTATTAAAATTTTGCACTTTAAAAAAAAAACATGAAATTAAAAGTTTGACCCCCCTGACTCTTGTGGTTTCCAGGGGGTCCATGTCTGGCAGAGTACAGTGATGGCAACTACTACCGAGCCAGGCTGATGAAGTTCATCAGCCTGAATCCCATCATGGTGCTGATTCAACACATTGATTTTGGCTCCGACGACATTGTGCCCACCAGCAAGTACGGACCTTACACACTGCAGGAGTAATAATAGGCTGGAGCTTAACTCCCTGTCTTAACACAAACAACAGGATTAACAAAGAGTGTGTGTGTGTGAGGCTTTACTTAGGTAGAGTGGTGCTTTGAGCTGTTGTCAGAGCATGCGAACTTGTTAATCTGCTGATGCTGAGTCTGTGCAGAGTTTACCTTGGTAACCGTCTTAGTGTAACAAGTTACCGTGCAGGTATGTCGTAACGTCTGCTAGTTACCAGTAACCGAAAAGTGAAGCTGAGGCGAATGTCCATAGTATTCTCATGCTTTTATTTTGAAAAGCATCCCTCAGTTTGGTGGAGGAGACAATCTCCAAGTGTAGAGCCACTGATGTGTTGTCCTGATCACCTGTCACTCCCTCAGGCTCCGTCAGATGCCACCTGAGCTGCTTCAGTTTCCACCTCGGGCGCTAAAGGTCAAAGTCGCCGGCTTCAAGCCTGCGGATGTGAACAAGGAGGAAGACGTGCTGCCCTACAGCCCCAAGTGGAGCATGAAGGCTGCAGCAGACATGCTCCGGCTGCTACACAGCAACATCACAGCCTCTGTTGTGGTAAGAAACACTCGACATGATGGTGGCAAAGAAACAAAGATAAAGAGTCGTCGTTTTCCTGTGGAGTTTGATGTAAACAACACATTTACATCCAGTGGTAATCACTACAAAATGTTTTCACACATCATCGTGGGAATGCAGGAGTATCCCTTCATATTAATAATAAGAACCAATTTATCAAGTGTCTGTGAGAATATATATCCCACAGCTGCACACTGAAGTGCAGGATGTTTGCTCCTTGCCTGTTTTCCTTTCACCCTCCCTGTGACTCTCTCATGTGGAAACATCTCAGCCCAGTCAGGTCTGTCTGGGGAAAAAAAAAAAAAAGATGTCCGTTTCACCCAGCCTGTTTGAATAAATCTGAGTCGACCTCCGTGTCTGGATTTTTAAATTTACTTGAGCTTCAGCATGTTACAAGTTGCTGAAAGCAAAAGGTAGAAAATTAAAAGAGGTCAGAACATCTGCATCTTCACCAACACCAGGTTTATTATCCAACGTGCTGTCAGAGCTTCACCACAGCAAGAGCCTCGTTTATTTTCACTTTTATCTTGTGTCCTCCTCCTTTGTTCAGGCGCGAGAGCCGGAGCTCACAGTGCTGCTGTACAACGAGGATGGAGAGTTGGTCCACCTGCCTCTGGTGGACAGTGGACTGGCTGTGCTGGACTAAAACAGAGACGCTCTGCTCCACCCACCAGGTCCCATTCAAGTGAGTTTCCAGCTACATTTCAAACCAGAAAATTGTATTTGTAGATGAATACAACTGAACTAGACTGATCACATGGTGCCTCACAACCTTCTACAAAACAGTTCATACAGATCAAAATATCTGCCTCATTCAGCTGTGAGGTGCTGAAAACTCATCCATTTTAGTCTGTTGTTGATTCAACAATCAACTGATCAGAGTCTTTAATATTAATCATTGACAGTTACAGTGAGGATTTCCTCCAAACAGGCTGTAATAATGATGTGGTTCTCAAGCTGAACAGCTTCAGATAAAAGTTAAAGAAACAAATGTAACCACCTGAAACTAATATTATAACTAATAATAACTTTCTCATCTCCTCTTCCTCCAGGTTTACTCGCTGCCGTTGTTTTGTGATTGTTTTGCTTCTGTTGTGTTTGTTGTTCTCAGTCTTTACATGTTGCACAAGATTTGCACCAGGTTTCACTTTCACATTTCTTCCTGTAGAGCAGTGATTTGTTTGAAGTTTAGTTGTTAGGTTCAGGTTGCAGTGACCTGACTTCACTGTAAAGGTTCAGATTAAAGCTTTCTGATGCTGTCTGCTTTCTTCTGGTCCTGATACTTTTCCACCTCCACAACAATTATCAAAAGACACAATAACATTTATTTTACAAAAAAAACATATACAGCCAGCTGAGAAAATAAATATGTATTTAAAATTTGTACAAATTACAATTGTTGCAAACAAACACTGAAAACCAAAAACACTTCATACACACCACATCGATGCAGTTCTACTTAAATCTGCTGCACAGGAACTATTGTTATTTACAGGCCTTCACTGACAATGTAAACAATGTGAGGTGATGGATTTCCCAGTCTGAGTTCCTGGTAAAATATACATTTATGAGGAGTTGATCACAAGTCAAAAACATCCAGGAACAAACAGAAATTGTCTAAGATCAAAAAAAGGATAAAATGATGGAAAAAAAAAAAATAAAAAAAAATCAAGGAAACTTTTTAGACTTTTTTTCTTGAAGTATTGTCAAACCTGCATTACACTGATGATGATGATGATGATGATGATGTGACTGCAGGTGTCAACAAAGGTGGTGAACTGTAAACAATGAAGAAAACAATGCAATCCTTTTAAATAAATAAAAAATAAATAAATAGAAGTTAAAATAAAAACAGAACAACTGATGTTTTATGGAGAGAATAATTAGACAAGTTAAAAAAGGCTTTTGTTCCAGGAAGCAGCTCCTGCTTCATACAGGAAGTAGTAAATCTGGGGAGTGGGTGACTTGTTAACAGCTGTAGTGTTGTGCCGAGCAGGAGGTTCAACCTTTGTTTCTTTAAAATAGAAAAGAAAAAAAAAATGCTGGAAAATCTCAAACTGAAATAGGAAGCAGCTGTTGCCTCATTCACATTCAAGTATTTTAGAGAACAGGTTTATTTACTGCCACTGTTAAACAGGTGGATTATCTGTGCGGTGACCTCTGACCTCTGGGACCAGTCTGAATGAGAGCGGTCCTGAGATGATCCTCAGAGTAAAACAGCTGGAAGGTTTGTCTGATGCAGCGTCTCTACGCCCTGTTGTCCAGGAGGACGTTTCCGTCTTTGTCTTTGATCCTGATCCGTCCACCGGGGTAGCGAGTCTCCTGCCGGCCGTCCGTGTAAACAGTCTTCACGGTGCCGTCCGGGTACTCTCGCCTCTTGTAGTCGGCCGTGTGAATCTCCTTCTGACCCGTGTTGAAATGGATTTCTTTAGTGCCGTCCCTGAGGAAACACGTTCACACCACGTTAGTGTTGACTGAATCTACTGGTTGTGAAAGTATCCCACCTCCTTTATGAAGCGAGGAGTCAGAAAATTACTCTTCCTCCTCCAACACAGTTTTTTTTATGTTATTGTTCAGCTTTAGACAACTTGACAGTTTTTTAGTAACATTATCACAGTTTAGATCAAAAGAAAACTGGCAGAGTAACAAATATAATTATCAAGTGCAACAATGTAAAAATACTCAATTATAATTAAATGTCCGTCCCTTTAAAAACTAAATGATCTGATTAACAAAGTATCCAAACTACCATCTCTGCAGCAACATGATTTTCTGGTTGAAGTGACAAACCACAGTGAAGTGGTTCAGTCCTGTGGTTCCCAACAGAAGACAGAGGGAAGCAGCAAGCTTAGTATCACCAGTTAACCTCATTAGAATCAGTGGTCGCTGGGTTGAGGTCTTTACTTACGGGTTGACCTGTATGATGGTCCCGTCTGTCAGCACGCTCTCCTCCCGGCCGCTGGGAAACAGGTTCTTTACCGTCTGGTCTGGGAAGGTGATTTCCTTCCGACCGTCTGGAAAATGTTTCTCTGGAGTGAAAAACAAACATGTTTAATAAGAAGCAGCATGGTGTAGATTTGTCCTGAGGCCACATCGCTGCTTCCTCCCACCTGTCTGGTTGTTGGAGAAGTGCAGGACCTCCATGCCGTCGGGGTAGGTGATGTGTGTGGTCTGGGCGTCAGCGTAATAGTAGGTCTGAGCAGAGCCGAGGAAACGGTTAAAAGTCGATGAATCAAGAAAGAGGAAACAGAATAAAACGTGAGGTAAATGTCTCACCACTCTCTGGTCAGCTGTGATTTGTTTGGTGTCCCCGTTGAAGAAGGTGACCTTGACAGAAAGTCCATCTGCAGAAACCTCCTTCCTGGTCCCGTTGGGGAAGATGATGATGCGATCGCCGCTGATGAGAACTTTCTCTATCTGCAAGAGTCAGAACCAAAGCTCCATCAGCAGTGACTCACTAACAAACTCACAGGAACTGATCACAGCATTATTATTAACACCAGTTCTCCCAGTCCACACACACACTGGATTTTCACCTCACCTTGCCATCAGGGTGTGTGATGACCTCCTGGGCTGACTCTGTCTCTCCGGCCTCACTGCACTCTGTTTCTTTGGACAGAGACGTCTACAAAAGGTGACAAATGAAAAAAATGACCATATTTTAAAAAACATTTCATCATTTTAAAGAAAACAGCATCAACGACGCTCCGTACCGGGGGGCTCTTGTCCAAGTTTTCCTGGATCTGTGTTTCCTGGCTCCTGCTGGCAGCTGCTGACCTCTCCTCTGTCCTGATGGGTAAGGAGGAGGAGGAGGAGGATGATGAAGAGGCACATGGCCCCACTGGCCTCCTCAGGCTGCTCTTCATCCCTGCTGACACCCACAAGGCAAAAATATGACTTAAAAAAAACATGATCTATTTTCTCATCCAGCAGATACAAACATGTGGAGTCATGTTTGTCCACCTGAGAAAGTAAGTCTGGTTTATTTACTTTCTTTTCTACCAGCTCTTCACTGACTTGTGTACTTCAGACATTTGGTTTTTCAGAGAACAAGGTAAAATTATCGTTTATCTTAATTAATCTTTACAGTAACTGGGCCTTTAGAAGCTGGACTATAGACTGCACATAGACAAAGCAACTCAAATGAGGTCAATGCAGAGGTGCATAAAGCTGCAATACTCTAAACGGCCACTGGAGGCTGACTCTTTTATTCACTCCTCAAAACCTCTCTTTTCACAAAAGAGAAAAAGAAAAGCCTTTTGCAGCAGATTGTTTTGTCTATTTTCTTGCATCTGTTTTCTTCTTCTCTGTCCACTGTACCTGCAGCGCCCTGACTGACGTCCCTGGAGTTCCTCCTGGTGGCTGCAGCAGTGCTGCTCTGTGGAGGGCTGCTGCTGCTGCCACCGCTGCTGCTGCTGCTGCTGCTTCCTCCTCTGGAGTCGAGAGGACTCTGGAAACAAGAAGAGTCGAGAATAAAAAAATATTCAGGTCTGCAGAGAAAATCACATCCAGCTTCAGGTTACTTTGTACTGTAGGGAGGTTTGTTTTGCAGCCAGCAAGAAAACGACAACCATCCCAACACCAAACAGAACACGAAACAATGATGATAAATCAAAGATGGATCAATGTGCTCAGGGTTCCACACAACAAGATGCAGGACTGGATAAACCTGCACTGACACCATGAGCAACAGACTTACAGCAAACGTGACTCCTTTGGTCACAGAGGACACGTTGTTCTCCGACGTTCTGGGAGCGTCTCTTGTCTCCGTGATCTTCTCGGCACGAACAGGATTCTTCTTCCAGGAGCTGAGACGGAGCTTTTCCAACGTACGGATCTTAAAGTTAACAACAAAAATAAAATGTCAGTGAAACTAAATGATTCTCAGATGGAGCAGATCACTGAGAAGAAGAATGAACTTTAATGACATCAGAATGAAAAATGTATTGACTGAACGATTGAAAAAGAACATGTTTGAATTGAAGTCAGCTGGAGCCAGCACCTAGTGGCCATTGGTGGTATTGCACCCTTTCACACTGGCTTCATGTTTGAAACCCAGCTGTTGTGTCCACTTCTATAAACAGTCCGACAATGTATTACATGGGGGTTAAAGGGTCAGATGGGTCTGGTGTGGTACCTCGTCCCGGAGAGAACTGTTCTCCTGGCTGAGGGAGTCGATCTGCTGCCGGAGTCGACTGTGAGTGGACGTCCAGCGACTCTCCCTCCTCCTCAGCTCCTCCTGCAGGGAGCTCAGCTGCTGCTTCAACGCCTGGTGTGAAACACAGGGAGAGATGAGGGGAGTATTTTAATAGTTCACGTTAGTATCTTCCTGTTGATCCAAGTGACTGATGGTTACACTCTGAATGTAAAGCACACAAAAAACACATCTTGTTTGTGAGTCACCTGGATTTCCTCTCGTTCCTTCTTGTCGGGCATCGCTCTGGCAGCTGACGCATGCTTCTCAAACAGTTTGCGCTCCTTCTGCAACTTCCTGTTCTCCTCTTTCTTGTATTCTTCAAATTTATCCAGCTCCTCTGCTTTTGTCTGTTCAAACTCCAAACGCTCTTTCCTGCAAGGCAAATAACAACAAAAACATGAATCACTCAGATTAAAAAACTATGGTGTGAAGAACAAATAATCAGTTCAACAAGTGAGGTTTTGATTTTCCTGATCTGTTGAAGTGCAGACAAACATATCACCTGAGAGTCTCCCGTTTCTTCTCATTCTCCTGTCTGAGTTTGGCGAGCGCAGAATTCTCCTTCTTAAATCTCTCGATCTCAATTTCCAGTTCAACCAGTCTCTCCCGAAGCTGTCTGGACTGGGTCTGTTGACCTGGGAAACAAAAACACACACACAAAGCTAAAAGAAACATGATAACACACACACACACCAGTAAATTCGAGTAAAATATCTGAACCGAAACTGTATCTGTGACCTGGTGCTTTCTCGATAATGATGTTTTTTAGAAATGTTTCATTTTACAAGCATGTCAAAGTATCACTATTGAGCTTTACAGATGAAGCTTCAAGGCTCTAAACAAAAAAAGCAGAAGGCAGGAGAGCAGAGATTGGCTGTAACTTGGATTAACAAATAACTGTAGCATCACTTGTGTCTGACCTGTCTCCTCCTCTGGTTTCCTGGAGTCAGAAGCAGCAGGTGGAGGAGGGAGAGGTGCAGGTCCTAACCCTTTTGGCTTCAGCGAGGGGAACAGCCTCGTCATGAGCTGGGAGGCCGGAGGAGGCTCAGGCTCCAGGCTTCCTGTGCCTTTATCCAGCTCCACTGCTCTGCTCACCGCCACCTTCCTCAGCAGCGTCCTCTCCGGTGGTGAAATTCCATTGGCCGTTGCCTTGGAAACTGGATTAGCTTCTCCACTGTCGCTGGCTGTGGCGACGCCAGCGTCCTCCAAGTCATTCCACGTGTCGTCGTCGTCAAACACAACTCTCCCCTGTCGGCCATCTTTGTCCTCTATCAGAGTGGAGTCGTCGGCGTTGCTGAGGACGCTGTCGCTCTCCGTGCTGTCCTCTCGTGCAACATCTGAAGCTGAATCCCTGAAACTATCTTCATCTTGATAAGACCGCTTGTCATATGGTGGGTTAGACGGTGCAGGGAAGCCGATGAGGCTTTTAACAAGAACCTCCTGGTCTCCAAATTCAGAGCCACCACAGGAGGAGATGTCAGAGATCTCATACTTGTCTTCTCCCTCACTCCCCTGTCCCTCCTTATCCTCAGAGCTCAGTTTGTTCTCACCTGTATCGTCCCTCAGGTTCACAGGACTGCTTTTACTCTCCAGACCACTGTAGCACCCAACACTGCAGCTCCTCTGAAGTGCACCTCTGGGAGGTGACTTGATGGGGGTGGAGGAGAGCCGTCGCTGGTGGCAGCCCCGGGCAGCCTGCAGGTGTCTGTGCTGCTGGTCCATCTGAAGAACCTGCAGGTACAGGACAGAGGCTTTCAAATCACACGCTTTAAAAGACAATGGGTCAAAACATCCCCTCATTCAATTACTGTTGGTTAACTGTTCACATTTTAAAATAGATTAATTCTAAAGAGCATCGCACACTGATGGTAGAGTTTGTAGAAGAAACACTTCAACAAGGCCTCTCAACCTTTCACACAGTCATGGACAGTAATGTGCCACATGAAGCACAAGGCTACATTAGGACTGAAGACCTCCTCTCATAATCTGAGAATATAAGTATGATCATCAGTGAGTTGAATGAAGCACCTTCATGACGAACGAGGAGTTGGATGAGAAGGACAGCTCCTCAGCCGCCTGCTCCAGCAGCTCAAACTCTCCCAGCTCCATGTTCTCCACATGTCGGTCGCACTCCCAGCGCTGCAGCTTCTCCTGGAACGACAGCTCAAAGGAATGCTGTGGATCTCCTCCTCTTCCTCCTCCTCCTCCTTCACCACCACCACCACCTCCTCCTCCTCGAGACTCCGTTCTTCCTTCTACTAACTCCACTTTTTCAGCCGTCCCTGACCCTCCCGATGTGCCCACCTGTTTGGTTACAGGGTTTGGCTGCATGCTGTGAGGAGGATTCCTGATGGTCTGAACTGAGAGACCAGCTTTCCTGTGATTCTGCTCCTTCCCTTGACTCAGTTGGTGTTTGGTTTGTCTGCCCTCTGAGCGAGTCTGAACACACTCCTGTCCGGCTGTGTTCTGTCTCTGATGACTTCCCAAAACCTTGGTCCGTGCTGCCTTACTCTCCACTCTGATGTCCTGAGGTGGCGAGCCCCTCAGACGGTTTTCCTTGTTGAGTACGGCGGTTTTACGTTGCACAGAAAGCCGCGGGACGCTGTTTGCGGCTCCTCTCTGGATAGATCCCGGCTCTGAGTTGCTGCGGGACATCCCTCTGGCTTTGGGTTGTGGTTTCAGCTCCTTCTTCACCTCAATTTTATGAAGGGAAGTTTTGCGATTGATGGTAAACCTAGAAAGTCCCTCGCCGCGCTTCAGAAAGGGCCTCTTGGGAGGGGCCTGCACAGCCTCAGCTCCATCATGGCTCCTCTGTCAGGGTCAGAAGACACAATATGAATGAAATGTGAATAGTACTGTTGCAATTTTAAAGCCTAAGATGTCAAAGCTTCCTTCAACACACCAATATGACAACACAGTCGAACTGGATTGAGGTTTTTACCCACACTGTGCTTTACATAACATCACATGTTTGTTCATATTTAAATAATCCACATCAGTTTGTTTTATCACTGACTGATGAGGCTGCTGATTTGTCGTCTGACCTGTTGTTGCTGGGCAGACTTCAGCCTCTGCTCCTCCAGCCTCAGCTGCTCCTCCAGCAGCTCCTCAAATGTCTGCTTCTGACCCCCAATACCCGGTCGTATAGGTCTGCAGAGGAGCCACACGCAATCAAACAAACAGACCAACACATGCATCGGTTTACTCTCTTCATGACCGTCTCACTCCAACACTCAGTAACAGAAATGTAGTTTGTACCTGTCAACGAACACCTCTTCCTCTTTTCTGCTGTTGTCTTCGGTCCTAGCTACACCATTACGTTGTATCAATGTGTCACTATGTTCAGAAAAAATGCTGGTGTTGACGCTCTGCTCCTCATCATCCTCTCTGGAGCTCCACATGACTGTAGGAAACGCACAAGGTGAAAGTTAGAGCAAAGTCTGATGTTTGTTGTGGAAGAAATCAAAAACAAACAAAAACTATTCTGAAAATTGCTTGAAGCCTTTTAAAAGCATTTGTCTCACCCTCATCATCCTCGTGACCACGACCTTTAGGTAGCTGCTTGTCTCGTTCCCATCGGAGACCACAGGTAGAGACCTGTGGGACCTCACAAGAGTTTATTCTGGGGCTGTAATGAGGGGACCCACCAAGTGTCTCCTCACCCCATTCTGCTCCTGACATCTTTGAAGTCTCGGTGTATTCTGTAAGTAAGCAGAGCAAACTGATACACATCCATTTCCAACCCAAATACTTTACATTGTAAGGATAACAAATGATAAGAACCTCCTTTGCAGTGCTGGGATCCTTTCACAATCCCCAGTAACCTCTGCTGCTCCTCCTGGAGGCGAAGCAGCTCCTCCAACTGATGAGCTTTCAGCTGCTCCTGCATGTGCTGTTGCCATTTCCTCAACTGCACAACAGACACACACAATATTCAATTGTAATCTCTCACACTGCTAAAGTTCTACACTGTTTGTCAGATGGTTTAAAGGCAACTCAACTATACAATAAATAACTAAATGCTCAGTTAATTTAACCCTTTAACTTTTATAAATTTACTCAACATTTTATTGTTTTTATCAAGCTTTTTTTTGTCCATCTTGCTGCATTAAATTAGATTAAGTCCAATATTTACCCAGTTCTTGGTACAAAAATAAACCAGCATTTTTTTACAATGACAGACAGACTTCACACTTCTTCTAATTCCACCTCAGTGTCTTCCCTACACCTACTGGTAATTAACATATTAACCTGAGTTACTTGCATCCACATACTTCCGTCACTATTTGAGTCCTTGCCAACAGAAATAGTCTTACGGGGAAAAAACTAATAATAGCAGGGAAAGGCCAAGGAGCGTGTGGTAGTGATGTGGGAGTATTAGGTAAACAAGAAGCAGTGATATAATTAACACTAAAGTCGGAAGAAGGGCCACAAATTTATATTTTTATCTGTACAAGGCCTCTCAGTATATTAATGAGTAAATAATAATAAGTTCAGTTGTTAAAAAGACGTCCATCTCCTCTGCTCAGATGACATTTGTCTCCAGACTGACAGAGACAGTATCAACTCCAGATTCTGAGATGCATCCTTACCTGCTCTAGCTTCATCGTAAGGGGCAGATCCTGGGATTTGTTCGCCATCTCATCCAAACTGTCCAACTGTCCATCTGAGAGTGTGGTTGGGACAGGGTACAGACCGCTCACCGGCCTGTCAGTCCCAGCCTTCTCTCCTCCAAGTGGTGGGGCGAATCCATCCACACCCAGGCAGCTGCTGTCTGCAGAGCCCGGCAAAGGGGCAAACTCGGAGGTGAAAGAGTCGTCTGGTGCCAGGGGAGTGGATCCCACACCAGAGAGGTGCCGCAGGGGGCCAGTCAAGTCTGAAGAGGGATTGAGAATCACCCCGGCTCTGGTGCTGCTTGGCATCCACTGGGCCAAGAAGTCAGGCTGAGAGTACTGGATCCCGGCTGGAGATGACATGCTGACCGCCGTGTCTCAGGCAGGGCTGGCTAATCCTGGATTTGAACAACAGATTAAAGTGACAGGTTAAGGCTTAATCACACCGTGAATAAACACGGTCTGGAGGATTCCCAGATCCAGGAAAAGTAAAAATAGAAACAAGTTCATGTTTAGCTGTATTTCTTTAGATGGCTGGGATCGGTTGCTACACAAAGCAGCAGCAAAGTTTTAAAAGTTTGGTTAGCAACGGAAAACTAAACACGACTATTAAAGTTAATCAAAGAAAGTGTGACAACATTAATGATGTTATTTTTTTTAACTAATTGTTTGACAGTCTATTAGTGCATTTTTAATCGATTGTTTTTGCATTTAAAAGGCTTCGCTTCCTTGTTGATACTCGCAGGTAGCTAGTATCCAAGAATACAAAAAGTTTTTACACAGTAGTGACGATACAGATAAATTCACAGTATTCACAGACATGTCAAAACACGCGGCATTTTACCTGTACCACGGGAGAAAAGCGGTCTCAGTGGAGTGAAAACGTGCGGTAGACAAACATAACAAACAGAAGTTTCAAAGCCTGCCGCCATAGCAAAACAAAGCCCGCGAGAGTGAGAGAAACGACAACAAGCCGCGCGTTGCATTGTGGGTAGCGTAGTTCGGTCCTTTTTTAAAAGTCGCTTTTGCTATTTTTGGTTAGATTATAAATTTTTTTACAAATGAGACTTACACGCTGTAAACTTAATAAACTTAAAAAAATGTAAATATTAAATAATGGTTTGCTGACCAACTGACATCTGCCACAGTATTTCACAATAAAGGCCATCGCGCGAAAATAATCTGGTTAATCATTGAATTTGATTTTTATATCGCTTTTTGCCTGTAATGTGCACTGTATTATCCCTACTATTATTATCTTTGCTACTATGGTATGCAAAATTGAATATTGCACATTTTTTATTGACCTTAACTTTTATACTGAAATTTTAAAAGCCGGCTGTGCTCTCTGACAGCTCTGATTGGTCGATACAAAAACACCGAATAACACGTGACATAGCAGAAACAGAACTTGGATTTGTTAAGACAATGGAAAAGGTTCTGTGTAATGTGCACGGTAAGATTCAATTCTTCTAATAAATAAGAATTAAATAAAATGTTATCTATTGTGTTTAGTGTCTAGATGTTATATTTATGTTTGTTTGTTATGAGCGTGACAAGGCACTTTATGTGACTCACTCAAAACGTGTTTCTCTTTCTTTTTCCCTTTTTGCTGTGGGTTCATATGATTAATTAAATATCGCCCTCTCTCTGTCCTCACACAGGCAGCGCGTGTATGTTAAAAACGGGCGTAAGAGATGGACCAAGTAAGGGTAAAAGCTTTTACGTCTGCGTTGACAAGCAAGGATGCGATTTCAGTCAGCAAGCCAGGTATTAACATCACAGCTACTTTTTAAGAGAGCCCCCCTCCATCTATCTAACACTGAGATGATGTTGCACTCACCACAGTAGTGACATCCATACACCATGGCACCTCATTAATGAGAAAAATCCAGAGCTTTGATAACATTCTGTGTGTGATCATAGATACAAATATATGTTTGGTTTAAAAAATTCACGACTATTCCATGGACGCATACATACACACCACACTCCTATCAGCCAGCCATTAATGCAAGCATGCTGGGTCTGACCATTGCCACTATCTGACCATCTGAGGCTAAATAGATTGATTAATTGATTTTACCTGATAGATGATTGTTGACTGTGTGTTTTTAATATTTGAATGAGATATACTTCTGTTTTTGATCACATTTATATCATTATCATCTCCTCTAGTGTCCCACCATCCCACTGCCTTCATCATGAGGATTCAGTGGTTGAACTCCAAGCTCTCACCTACAGACACCAACAGCAGGATCACAGGTTTATTATTTTTTTATTATTTTATTTCATGCAATATGTTGTATTTAATCTTTATCTTTGTGGAAAGTTTGAGATTAAAACCACTTGATATATTAATATGGTTTATTTTCTGTTTTCTTCTTCCAGGTTGTTTTACCGGTGTGTTATGGGTAAAAAAGCAGGCCAGAAGTGGTGTGGAAATGTGCCCTGGACTGCTGTAAGACTGCTCATGTCACATATTAAAAGCATATAGGCACTTTTTATGTATATCAGCAAGGACCATATTCATCATAATACTGATTGAATCTGATTCCACCACAACTGTCTGTTCTCTATTTTAAAAATCAACACCTGTTGTTTTGTGTCATTGCAGCCAGAGAAGGAAAAGAGAAACCCTCTGTCTGACACACAGCCGCAGCCGTCCGTCCTTCCACCTGTCCGAAACCCCTTTATAGCCCCTCACAGGACGGATAAGGACTCTGAGTGGAGAAGGATGCAGTGTGGTGGACGTGAGGAGAAAGAAAGCGAGTCGAGTCCAAAGGCTGAAGGAAGAGAGAGTCATCAGAAAGAGAACGTGAAAGACAGAGGTGCAGGAGTGGGAGAAGTTGAAGGAGGAAAGCCAAATGTGTCAGATACTTACCGAAGTAAACCACTTCCACCGGGGATGAAGTTGAAGAAGAGAGTTTCCAACGAGGAGAGCAACACCCTCAAAGCTGATGGTGTGGAAAAAATTACAGATAAGGTACAAAACAAGGATGAGGAGAAACAATTGAAGCAAGGAGGAGCAGAAAAAAATATTTCCAGCACTAAGGTTAATTCTGAGAAAACAAATCAAACTGCACCAGATCTCCACAAGAGCTCACCCCAGCAACCTGCTGATGGGAAACCAGTGAAACAAACTGCAGAAAAACAAGACTCCTCCAAATCTACAGCCAGCACCCAGGCCTCCAGAGACCCTGAAAACCCAAAGATCCCCTCATCTGACAAACCAACACAATCAGAGCCGAGTCAAACAAAAACCCACCGAGACAACGACGATGATGATGATGATGTAGTTTTGGTGTCAGTGAAACCTGCAACTCAGAAAACTCCTCCGAACTCCACTGTGCAAAAGACTCTAACCACCTTCCCTGGGTTCCAGCCGGCTGCTAAGGTCAAAGGTCAGGTGGAAAACCCCAAAGGGCTGCACAGTCTCCTCACTGCTCAGCTCCAGCAGAAAAAGGTGAGCCAATAGGAAGAAGAAAACCAGTCATGAAGTTAATGAGCTCTGTAGTGGTACAGTGTTGGAGCCTGATTCAGACAAAAGTTCTTTCTTGATATATTTTATGTGTATCAGGTTTTATCAGGTTATATTTTTATTCTGTCCCTCACTCCTCCTCTTTCCTCCTGATCAGGCCACTCTGTCTTCGGTGAATGTTTCGGCTCTGCCAGACAAAGGAGAGCGGTTGAAGACACAGGTCAAAGAGCTGGAGGAGGCACTGGAGTCGCTGAGCCTCACTGCTGCTGCTTCTCAGCCTGGTAAGAGATACACTCAGGAGTAATGTAATGCATTGGCTCCAGTCCTATTTTTGCCTCAATGCAAACTGATCTGAAATGTTTGGATCCCAATCAGTTGTCACACAATTTATTCATGAAAATGTTTGAAATTCATTGTTCTCCTTAAATGTGAAATAAGAATTAAGTGTGTGAAGACGATCCAAACACAAACTTCATTCAGATGTAATGGCAAACAGTTCTGTAATTTAACAAATATGGTTAAATTGTTGGATTTACATTCATGTCTGTCTGCAGAGAGCCAGGAGGTTTCTGGTACCAACAGCACCCAGATCAACCCGTTCAGCCGGCAGGGAGGCACCATCCTGCTCCCAGCCCCCCCAGCTCCAGGCCCCTCCCAACCCCAGGCCTCTGGCAGCTCTCTGGGGCTCCAGCTGAGCCAACAATACACTCAGATGTATGGAGGTAGGTCAAAAACATTTCTGTGAATCTTACATACATATCCTGATCCATCTAATCATCCCATGTCTTCATGTTTCCAGCAAACCATCATGTACAGGCGTTTTATGGCGGCAGAATGACTGATGACCGTCTGCTGGCGGTGAGAAATGCCACCTGTGAGGCCATTGACCATCTCCACAAGTCTCTGGAGTCCTGTCCTGATTCTGAGAGCGAGGCCCACGACCCCAAGGGCCTCAAGGTTACACACATTTTCCATAAACTCTTACATCACTAACTGGATTTGGACAAAACTTCAACGACTGCAACACCTCGTTGTTAGATTCTGATTGTGACTTCAGTAAAGCTCTTGGCTGAATGAGGGAGTTATGTCCCTGGAGCCACGTCAAAAACCAGAAGCTGTTACAGTGGCAGATTAATACCCAGAGACCTGTCCTCCGCAGTCTGTTCATAGACTGGACAAAACTAATGATGATGTCACTCGTTGGTTTGTGGACTCACAATTTGAAGCCAGTAGTTTGGTATTTGACCGTGTTGGTTGTTTGGAGCCAGAAGTGACCATATTTGGATATGAAGGGAGGAGTGAGGAGGCGGGTCTGACCCTTGAAGCTGAGGTCACTCTTCAGTGTGTATGAGACTGGAGCTCAGGGCTGATCTATTGGAGATCAGATCAGTCAATCAAACTAACCACGCCCCTAAATCTTCCTGCTTTTGAAGCCAAACATGGACCACCTGTCAATCAATCTTTCTTCGACTTATGCATTGGCCTCATTTTTTAAACTCATGTGCATCGTCCATTTCTATACACAGTCTATGGTGTCCACATACCTTTTATTCAGTATATTTGCTACTTTTTAAGAAATGGTCAGTCTTATTTTGATAGGACTATTGCTCCTGTAACATTTCCTCTTTTGATTGGTTGGTTGGTTGATTGGTTATTCAGGTGTCGCTCCTGGCCCATCAGAGGAGAGCTTTGGCCTGGCTGCTTTGGAGAGAAGCACAGAAACCCTGTGGAGGAATTCTGGGTAAATTCACAGTTATTATTTTAAATGCATAATTTTAACTGTAGCGTTTACAATGAAGGCTAAAAGAAATGAATGTGGGATAGAAACAGGAGGGTTTAAGGTTTAATTTATCATTGAAAAACCTGTGGGACACAAAGTGTTTCTGGCATTTATAAGCATTTACAGAATGATCAGAGGCATTACATTGTAATTTCACATTATGTAGCTTTTTATTTATCTTTTGTTTTCTCTTTGTGTTCAGCGGATGACATGGGTCTGGGTAAGACGCTGACCATCATCTCCCTCATACTGACTAAGAAGATCAAGTCAAAGGAGGAAGATGAAAAGAAGGAAGAGAAGAAGCTGGAGGGCTGGATGTCCAGAAGTGGTAACTAAACGTTTTGTCACTGTGTCAGTAGGTTGGATCAGATGCAGCGAAGTGAACTCAGTCATTTCCATACAGTTTATATTTAAATAACATTAGTTTTTATCTGCTTGTTTACCATCCAGACTCCAGCCTTGTGGTTTCTAAAGGGACTCTGATCATCTGTCCTGCCTCCCTGATTCACCACTGGAAGAAGGAGATTGAAAGACATGTGAAGAGAGGAAGGCTGACGGTGTACCTGTACCACGGTCCCAGCCGCGAGAAAAACGCCAGAGTGTGAGCGACACCTTCACACCAAATGTTTAAGAGACATTTGAAGCACACAGATTAAATTCAGTCTTCTGTATCTGTCCCTCAGGTTGGCAGACTACGATGTGG
Organism: Pseudochromis fuscus; assembly: GCA_900323345.1. NCBI lineage: Eukaryota > Metazoa > Chordata > Actinopteri > Pseudochromidae > Pseudochromis > Pseudochromis fuscus. The sequence continues at coordinate 38,306 of OOFC01018919.1, forward strand.
TGGTGACCACATACAGTCTGGCCTCTAAGGAAGCTCCAGTCCAGAAGGAGGAGGCTGATAAACCCAGCAAGGATCCTGAGGATGTGGTAAATACCAAATCACACTAAAGATGCTCAGATCTGCTACATTTGGCCTTTTTCTGCCAAACACTCACCTCGTGTCATTTTATCTTCAGCCGCCACACTCAGGTCCTCTTCTGCGAGTGGCCTGGGCTCGTGTGGTTCTCGACGAAGCTCACAACATCAAAAATCCCAAAGTGCAGACCTCCATGGCCGTGTGTCAGCTGAGGGCTCGGGCTCGCTGGGCGGTCACCGGGACACCCATCCAGAACAACCTGCTGGACATGTACTCACTGCTCAAGTAAGACACACAGTGAATAGGGAGTTTTCTTGCTTCTTCTGTTTGGTTTGCATGCTGGATGTGCACGGTCCTCAGTGGGAAACACTTAATTTCCAAGTGTCTGTCTGTGTCTCTCAGGTTTCTGCGCTGTTCTCCGTTTGATGAGTACAAACTCTGGAAAGCTCAGGTGGACAACGGCTCCAAGAGAGGGAGGGAGAGGCTCAACATCCTGACCAGAGCTCTGCTGCTCCGACGGACCAAAGACCAAAAGGACTCCTCAGGAAAACCTCTGGTGGAGACACACACTCACACACACACCTCAGACATCAGCCAAGTGAGAGTTTGTTTGGTAGAAAATATGATCAGACACTAAAGTGAAGCGTTGAATGTTTCAGGTGTCTCTGCCTGATCGGACCTGCGAGGTGCATCAACTCAAACTCTCTGAGGATGAGAAGGCCGTGTATGATGTGGTCTTTGCCCAATCCAGGTGAAATTTAAATAATCTTTGTTTTTAATTAAGAACATTTTCTTTTTTTCTGACTCTTAAAATACTGAATGAATCTCATGTAGCTGAGCACATGAGTTATCACTGTTTGGTGTTGATGGGTGCTGTAAACCGTTTGAAACATGACTCTTATTTGCTGATGTGTTCCTCCAGATCGACTCTGCAGAACTACCTGAAGAGACACGAAGGAAACGATGTGAACAAGGGAAACGCTTCTGCTTCCAATCCCTTTGACAAAGGTGAGATATCAGCTGGTTGTTCTGTCATCTTCAACAGAGCATGTGAATATTTTCTTGCTCTTGTGACAAGTGTGAATTATATTTTAGTCGAGTCATTTTGCAGTCACAAGAGACTATGTGTAGAGTACAAAAAATAAAGTCAGAGACGTCAGAATTTTCTATTGGGGGTAAATAAAATCGGCCATTTTCACCTTTTTAAGTCAAACATAGTTATTATCAGGCAGTGTTGTTATTATGATGATGATGATGATGTGTGTGTGCTCTGTCTCTCTCCAGTGGCTCAGGAGTTTGGCGTGTCCCAGTCTGACCCTCCTGTGTCCAGCTCTCAGCAGGCGACCAGCACCGTCCACATCCTCTCCTTGCTGCTGCGCCTCCGACAGTGCTGCTGTCACCTCTCACTTCTTAAGAAGGTTCACACTTTATTAATGTAGCACCTTTCATACAAAGTGCTTCACAGCCAAAGACAAATAAAAGTAATAAAAATAGCAGTAAAATGAGTGAATAAGTAATAAATGATCAAGGAATGAAAATAGGTGAATCAGGTTTTAAGTTAATATTTAAAAGTCTCAATATTTCCAGCTCTTCTCAGGTCGTTCATTCTTCTCGGACATTTTGCTCTTTGGTTAAACCAGAGAGGAGAACATCGTAGCAATCTAACCTGCAGGTTATAAAACTGTGACATGCACACAGACAAGCCTTCATTTCTCCGTCTCCACCTCTCTCTGTCCAGACGCTTGACTCGTCCGAGCTGCAGGGTGATGGGATCGTCTTGTCTCTGGAGGAGCAGCTGAACGCTCTGTCGCTCTCGTCCAGCCCCTCGCCATCAGGCCCTGACCCCAAAGATACAGTGGCTCTAAACGGCACACGCTTCCCCTCACGGCTGTTTGAGGAGACCAGTGAAAGCACTAAGGTGTGTAACACATCACAGTGACTCTATGAAGGTGAAGATGGAGGCTGATTGTGTTTACCAGAGGGTTTTTCCTAATAGTCGGGGATTCATATGCTCAGTTTTATGTATTTAAAGACTTAACTGGTGGATTAAAGTCTGTATTTGGCATGAGGCCAAGAATACAGACACAATACAAGTCAAACTCTGTGTTTATTAGTACAAAAATAAATTTTCCTGTCTTACTGGTGTTATTTGGTCCAGTTAACAACAACTGACCTCATTCTTCCTCCTCAAATTTCCAGATTTCTGCTATTGTTTCTGAACTGAAGGCAATCAGAGAGAAAAGTGACAATCAGAAAAGGTAAAATAGTAAAATATCACAATCAAACTCTTCACTGAGCTGTAATAAACCACTAACATCTGTTAACCTGCAGGTAATTTAAGGAATCATTCACTGTGTCTCGTGTGTAATCCCCTTGGTGTCTCCTGCCTGGTGTTGTGCAGTGTGATTGTGTCCCAGTGGACCAGCATGCTCCACATCGTAGCGGTCCATCTGCGACAGATGGGCCTGAGGTACGGCGTCATCGACGGCACCGTCAACCCCAAACGTCGCATGGACCTGGTGGAAGAATTCAACACTAACCCTGAAGGACCACAGGTACATCTCCCCCAAAACTCCGAAAATCTTAAAACACATGACAACAACATGCTACTACATTTTACAGTAGTTAGTATTTTAATGCAAGTTGTCTCACGCATGCTTGAGTTCACACTTCTAACCTACAGGTGGCAGTAGTGCATCAAGTTTTGAAACATTGCTCTTATATAGGATGTGAAGAAGACAGTACACTAGTAAACACAGATATAAAGAATATAGAAAAATTATTCTGAATCTTTTTATGGAAAGAAATGCATTCAAGACACAGTGAGGTTTGTGGAGTATTTGTAAAATATGGGAAATATCACAGTAGTGCTGCTTGGAATACATTGTTATTTCTGATTTCTGCCAAAGGTGATGCTGGTTTCTCTTTGCGCTGGAGGAGTTGGACTGAATCTCATCGGTGGGAATCACCTCTTCCTCATTGACATGCACTGGTGAGTTGCACAAAATTTGGGTCTTAGATTGGCCTTTAATGGATACAGCAAAATACAATTTAAGGAGAGGAATTCTCACAATTCTCTGACTGTTGAATACTCACCAGGAACCCAGCTCTGGAGGATCAGGCCTGTGACCGGATCTATAGAGTTGGACAACGTAAAGATGTCACCATCCACAGGTATCAAATCATTTATTGTGTGTGTAGTAGCTATTTTTCATGTAGGCAGGTGTGAAAAACCAAACCCACATAAAATATGTTTCTTGGGTTTATTCTGGATGAAATGGCTCATTAACTCTGAACTAATCACTCTTCATGATCTTCATCATTGGTTTCTACTACTGAAGGCAGACATGTTCCTTTTTTTCATTAGATTATCAAAATGCATTGTGTTTGTTGGGCTAATAAAGAGTTTTGTGTATCTGTGTTATGCCAGGTTTGTGTGTGAAGGCACCGTGGAGGACAAGATTTCCACCCTGCAATGGAAGAAGAAGGAGCTGGCCCAGAACGTCCTCTCAGGATCAGGAAGCACCTTCTCCAAACTGTCCTTGGCTGATCTTAAAATCATTTTCGGTGTCTGAGGCTGGCGAGTGCTGCGTATATTTATGTGTGTATTCAAGTCTGGAAACATCTTGAAATAATTTGAGTGAGGTTACAAATGACATAAATATAAGTTCCAAGGGAGGTGGCCTTGAAGTTGCTTATTTGATGGTTTTATGTTTTGTTTCAGAGGTGGTTGTTTAGTTATTCTAAACACAGAATTTGCTGTGCAACATTTTCTGAGGACACTATCATAAATTTGATCAGTTTCCTGTCTCTGAATGTCGAATATCACGACTGACAGAGAGATTTGAAGCTCTTAAACTCCAAAATTATGTTTTACTGCACGTATATATGTTGTTACATCATATGCATGTCTTCCAAAATCTTCACAGGATACACTTAAAAGAGTATTATATTCTATTTGCTTTTATTCGTGTCACCTGATGGGTTTTATTTACTTTATTTTATATTTCTGTTTTAAAATGGCCTTGTTTTTTTCAGTATTGTGTTTGTGTTCATATGATTACGTTTAAATAAATTCAGGTGATTTAAGTTTTGGGACCGATGTGGACAAATGTCCTTTGTATCGTAAATTGAAGTACAATTCATTATTAGTATTATAAACAAATAGACTGAAGATAATAACAAGATGTACTGACACTGAAGAATGGAAACTCGGATATTTTAGGTGGTGTATAAACATAACAGTATGTTACAGTCCACCATTAAAGTCATGGACCGTGATCAAATCCAGAGGTGGTTCATGATGCCTTCAGGAAACCTCACAGTTGTCGGGTTAGCGGCTGAAACATCGGCACAGTAGACAAAAAGTAGAATTCTTAAATTGGAAAGTTTTGAGAAATGTAAGATATTTATTTAAATTAAGCTTTTGAACTGTCAGATAAGTGCCTAAATAATATACTAGCGGTTGTAAAAAAAAAAAAAAAAAAAAGTAGGCTTTAGTACAATAAAAAAAAATATTTAGTAGATTGTGCGGTTTATTTACCACAGACAGTGCACATACATGAACACTGCTGTAACCAAGAGGCTATTTTTCATATGCAATGTTACAAAATCTCCCTAAAAACAGAGTATAAGACTGGAAATAAAAAATTATTAATCATATACCTGTTTGCACCGCAATAACACGAAGATAAAATAATATTACTATTTAGGAAGAAAGAAAAAAATCTATTAAAACATACAACAGAGTAGCAAAAGTATAAAATGTTGAACTGGAAGCCTGTGAAGTTTCTTATTGTTTTTATTATCTTTAAATCCAGAAAAACCTAGTTAAAATGAGTTGCCTTGATTAGTGATTAAGAGGGGATTTGTTACTCTAGCCTAATAGTAAAATACATGCATAACAACAATAGTGGTGTGACTAAAAATACGGATTAAATAAGACCACACTGCGCTGCATTGTGAGACCCAGTCACTGAAAATTACCGAACGGGATACCATCACTTGAACGCAGCACAGTGATAGCGGGCGGTAACTGCTCGGAGCCGCAGAACCAGGTACGTCCCACCTCTGTCAACACGGCGGCCTACTGCGATTCCTGAACCCAGAACCGCTAGTTTACTGTGAACCCAGCGGCCAACCCGCAGCCATGGCGGCCGAAACCGACAAGGTAGAGCCCGCGGACAGCGAGCAAGACGAGGAGGAAGATGTGTACGAAGTGGAGCGGATCATAGACATGCGGGTGGAAGAGGTAACGGATAGCTAAGTGCTACAAACATGGCGGCCGCTTCTATTCACTCCACTCTCACGACGCAGAGCCCACCCACCACGGTGGATACACTCACCAAACATGTATCTTAAATGCATTTTAAGTTGATTTAGATGCGTTAAATTGCGGTTGTGTTGCATAATAATTCACCGGCGGTCGCTCCCGTCGAGGCGTCCGTGCGTTAGCATCGTTTTCCGGCTCCAACTTGTCCCATGATGTCCGCTCGCCTCTCCCCTGCTGAGGCCAAGGACGGACGCTGTGCAGGGGCTGCAAATGTTTTTCTCCACCGTGCTGCATGGAGAGCTCGGATAAATGTCTGGAAACGTTAAAGTGATGTTGTGCATGAAGCAGATGGAGGAGGTTTTAACGTAAATTGATGCACGTGAATTCACTAACGTGGTGGTTGCATCGTAACCGCGGTATTATTTAAACCTGTAAATTTAACTTTATTTAACAACAGAGAAAAGCCACAGTTGTTAGTAATAATCTACAAATTGTACTTAAATGTCACTCAGAGGTATTTCTAGGAGCTCAGTTAACTACTTCTGAGCCTTTAAGCTACTTTAATATTTCATTTGACATTAAATTAACGTTTTCTTCTACCTCTACTTAAAATTCAACATCATGAGTAACTTTAAAAGGTTAAAAGATCTTAATTTTTCATTAGGACTTCCCAAAACTTCAGGTGTTGTGGTGCCCTCTAGCTGCTTTAAATAGATATGTCAGTCTAATACTAGGAACCAAAACAAAAGAAACCCTAAGGTAGTGCATCAGTGTTTCTTTTGAATAACCCAGGTAATCATCACTTGTTTTATATTGTAGCATTTCTCACTCCTTTTATTTCCTATGTTATACTGTTGTTCTTGTATACATCTTCTGATGCACCTGAACACATCATCAGGTCCTCGGGTGTTTTGGGTCTTTCAACGTCGCCCAAACCACAATTTGTGTTCAGGTGGCATTCACTGGTCTCCTTGGTTCTCCTCTCTGGGTCCAGAGCCACCTTGAGGCTTTCTCAGCTGCTTCAGTGATGGTCTTGATGGCTTAGCTCCTTGCTGTTCATCTAATGGCCTATGCACTTAGGGCTTTGTGGAGTGAGTATCCCACAACTCCCCTGCAGCTGACTTCTAGCCCTGCGCTCGACAGTTGATGACCAGATGCTCGTATTTGGTTCTCTCATGAGCCTCCCCCAACCGGTTATCCCACGACACAGTCAGCTCTATGAGTATGATGTTCTTGGTGCTCTATGAGACCAGGATCTGCTGTATTTACAAAGTCGTGCATTGGTACAAGCCACATTTTCACACTCAAATATTAACTCAACCCCACACATGAGTGATTAGTGCTCTGGTGTGAGAGGGGAAGGGTGTGAAAGTGGTGTTTATTCTTCACATTCACTGTGTTTGTTTACATTGGTTTAAATATTCAAATGTGACCTCAGCTTTTGAAACTGGAATTAATTTGTAGGTTTTAGGAAAAAAAACAAAGTTAATGAACAGCTTTTTATTGTCACCTCCGCAACATGTTGAAAACCAACTGCTGTTCCTCCTTGTCCCACTGTGCTACATATAAAGTAAGACACATAACATATACGATACATATAACATAAGACACATGAAAAACAATTTCAATTACAAAACTACCAGTGCAAAATATGGATGAGTAAAATAAAGGAGACGACTATATTGTATCATCAAAATTGTGTTGATCTTAAAAGTAAAACAGCTGAACAGTAAAGAACTTAAATGTGTGTAACCATGGTAAAGCCATGAAGTCTTCACCAATAAAATGAGTATTATGGATTAAAAAGCGACACCAGGGACTGGATATATTGTCCTTCTCCCCGCTGCATCATTCAGATGCTGCAGTATTTCTGCAACTTTTTATGTGTAACACAATGCAACACTATCATTGTCTCTCTGGAGAGTTGGCCTGAGAATGTGTGCGACTATATCCTCTTTTTTTTAAAAGATATGCATCTCTCCTGCTCCTTCCTCCCCGTCTGAGAGAGAGCCATTCACTCTGGACACTCAGATCAACTTTTTGATTTGTAATGTGTTCGGACAGCTCGTCTTTACAAATACTTCTGAAAGAAACTGGCCTCAGGCCTCGCCTGCTGGCAGCCATCCAGGGAGATGCAGCCACTGAAAAACATTGTTCATCCGCTGGTGCAATGTTGCAGTGCATGTGTGATGGACGTAATGTGAAAGATTAATGGGTAACTGTTAAATATTCAGTGTCAGTCAGGGTGCCACATATACATTCAAGTCAATCTACAGAAAAAAAACAGCTTTATTCCTCGTACAGTCACATGTGACGTAGAGATGAATAATTACTTTGAGTCAGGGCCTGTAAGCAGAAACTGCAGGAAACATTTGCAGCTCTGCAGCTAACTAATTTTAACATTTTAAAATGTAGATATCTATTACTATTTACCTGTTTTTTCAACAAGCAGTCACTCAATGCTAATCACTCAAAACGTGTTTTATTTTTGAGGTGACAAGAAGACGTCTTGTTTCCCACCTTTTTGTGCTTGTATCTCTCTGTTCCCTGAGATTTTAAGCTCCGAAGTACCTCAGTCTTCTCTGAGCTGTCTAGTTAATCACATCAGTGTGGAAATGTTGGTGCTCCACTTACAGATATTGGAGCTGCAAGAGCAACAGTGAGTTCAGCTGTTTGGCTGATATCAGTCTGCTGATGTGACTCAGGATGTAACATCAACAGTCATGTGGCTGTAAAGAATAAATGTGAAACTTTCTGTATTGATGATGGTTTTCTGCAAAAAGGACTCTGAGCTTTTTCCATTGAGTGTAACACCAATAATCAGCAACTGTACATGAAGATGATGCTGGCTGACTCAAAATGCTTAGAAGATGTAAACATTAATGCATTAATTGATTAAAATGACAGAAGTTTGTAATGCACATTTTTGTCAAAGGACTAAAACTCCTAAGATCAGTGAGCAGAACTAACTTTGCTTTACAAAAAAATCACAAATTTTATCAAAACCTCTTTGTTTACAGCAGCTTATCACTGCAGCTGTAAGTTTGGCTTTTTTCCTAAACGGACTCTTGTTGTTCAACATATCATCTATATATACCTATATTGACCAGATCATTAACGATCTCAGCCATGTTTGCATGCACACAGATATTATTTGCATTGCTCTAGTTATCTGTTGGCTGGTGAACTTGTCAATAGTTAAACAGTCACTGTGTCAAGTTGGTGTGGAAGTAAAGCCAGAGCTCTTCTCTGCTTTCAGGGTGAAGTGCTCTACAGAGTTCGCTGGAAGAATTACTGCTCTGACGATGACACTTGGGAGCCAGAAGCCCATTTGGAGGACTGTCGTGAAGTCCTCTTGGCTTTTAAGAAGTCACAGGCTGACGCTAAGGCCAAGAAAGAGGCAGAAGCCAAAAAGACTGTGGTAAGTGTAATACTACTGATAGTGTAAACAATGCTGGTGTTGTTTCAGACATTATGGAGCACACTTGACTCTGACAAGTCTGAGAAAATAACTTTGTGAACAAGCTAAAGGTTAAAACTATTTTTAAAACCCTAAAATGTGGCATTGCTTGTCCCATTTCCTTATCAGAAGATTCTGCCCACAAAGAGTGATGTGTTTGATGCCGACTCGGAGAGTGACAGCGACAAAGACCGTCCAACCGACGCACCAATTAAGAAGAAGAAGAAAAAGAAGATCAGGGAAGAAGAACCAGAGGAAGAAGAAGCACCACCAGCTCCTCCTCCTCCTGCAAAGGAGAAAAAGAAGAAGAAGAAGAAAGAGAAACGCAAGGACGACATTCGGCCCGTACCTGCACCAGAAACAGATGAAGACGAAGAGAGAGTCCCAACCCCACCATCTCCTCCCAAGGAGAAAAAGACTGAATCAAAAAAGCGTGTGGTTGATTCTGAAGAGGAAGATGATGAGCCTGTTCCCTCAAAAAAACAAAAGAAGGAAAAGGGGAAAGAGGGAGGGAAGCAAAAGAAAGACAAGGCCGAGGAAGGAAAGAAAAAGAAAGGGAAGAAAGAGCGAAAGATCGAGTCCTCTGAAGACGAGGCCAACGCTCCGCTGGAAGATGATCTTAGCGAAGGCCCGTCGGAGTCCCAGATGGACGACTCTGCTTCAGCCGACACTGTAACAAAGTCAGTGGAAAAACCAGGTTTGGATGACAAGGCCAAGCAAAAGAAGGGAAAGTGGGAAGTAAAGCTGCAAGGCATCAAGGACCTCATTTCTGACAAAAAGATCAAAAAGCTCGATGCCTCCCAGAAAGAAAGCAGCCTTCAAAAACTGAAGAGCCACATCTTTAAAAGCAAGGAGGAATCCGCCCCACAATCAGACTCCAGCGACAGCTCCACCCTGCATAAAAAAGCAAAGAGCAAAGGCCAGGAGAGCACGGCAGCACCACCCAAAGTCATGTCTTCCTCTGCATCCTCATCGTCGTCCTCTTCCTCCGTCACAGCTGCTAGCACCGCCAAGCCCAAGGAGGAGGAGGTGGCTAAAGAGGAGGTGTTGGGCGCAAAGGACGCCACGGGCTCTACTAACCTGTTTGAAAAGTTCTTGTTAAACTGCGAGGCCAAAGATCGTGCCCCCCGCAGGCAGCCGGCTCATCCACCGGTGGCAGAGAAGAGCAGCAGCAAACCCACAAAGGTACAACGTGTGTTTCCATCTTATTATTCATTAGGAGTTTGAAGAATAAAACAAAAGCAAACATCCTTAGTTCTCAGCCAATACTCATATTTGCCTTTTTCAATCGACCCTGCTGCTCAATAAGTGAAAAATGTTAACGATGTCTTCCCCAATCCCCAACACTAGGTAGTAGGAAAGACTGAGAAGATTCCCAAGCAAGTCAAAGAGTCTCAGAAACCAGAGCCTGAGAAGACGGAGAGGACCAAGCTGTCAGATGGTATGCATGAAACACCAGCACATTCAAAAACACTTGGTTCAGTTGCAGGTTAAAACTATGACAAGGCATTGATCAGGGAAAGGGTACAAAATTATTTCCAACAGTATAGTGGCCTGGAAACGAATGTGGAGGCACCAGGACAGGTCCTTGAGCCGAACCAAGTACCCCAGTAGAAAGGTCCTTGTTCAGGGAGATGACCAAGAACCATTTAATAATACAAGTTTCTTCAATTTAAGACATTAACTGTGATTGTGTTGTGTTTACATGAGAATTTATCAGGTCATGAATGACAAATGCAAAACAAAACCAGTTTACAGGTCAGCTCCAAGACCCTGGATCGACCTGTTGCTTTCTTTAGGTTTGATAGACTGACGTCAACTCTTCTGTGCTCCCCCTTCAGCCCCCAGACCTGGTCAGAGTTACGGCTTCAGCCTGGACAGTGATGAGAAGGAAGAGGAATCTACCGGGAAGCCGAAGCCTGGAGACGATTCCCGGGAGCGGAGGGAAAAGCCAGAGGAGGCGCAACGACCGAGCTGGGAGAGGAGAACGCCAACTGATGACAGAAGAAAGAGGAGAGACGACAGTGAGCCCAGGCTCTTCATGGCATGCGATGATACCCAGGACCCACCAGAGGGCACTGACAAATCTGGTGTGTTTCAGACACTATGTTACAACATCTAATAATTATACAGCCTCCTCTGGACACTTCAAATGTCAGCTTTGTTGGTTTTGTAGATTTTAATTTCACAGAGAAGAGAAGGTAATTTGAATTCATGGCTTCAAACTACCGACTAATGATCTGTCTGTACTGTGTGTTGTACAGAAAAGGGCCAAGCCACTTTGAGTCTAGGGATGGACCTCAACCTGGACTGGATGAGTTTGGATGACTTCCAGAAACATCTGAATGGAGAGGATGAGATCTTGACGGGTCCAGTGTTATCACCAAGTGAGTATGTCCCTGTGCACCTTATGCTGACCTCTCTGTCTGGGTACATGTTAGGATCTAGTTCACTCCTTCCAAGGCTGGTCTCAACAGGTTATCTTCCCAAATGGCCTTGTTGTCTGAGAGGTTAACAAACATCAGGGAACAGGTTGACATCTGTCGGACCTATGACCATGAGTGATGCACACTGCACAGTAGGGGTCTCAGTTTTGTTTTTGTTTTTTTTAATTAAGTTAGAGCAAATTTCGTTAATTCATTTGAATAAATTAAAATATCCGTACCCTCTTTGCTACACGTTTTGAGACCTTTGCAGGTTCGCTGTGGAAAGTCAAGCAAGTGTTGACGTTACAACCATGGATCTGCACTGTCACACGGATCAGAAATGTGCCTTCACAGCAATGCTTTTTTGAACGCAGATAATCACACTCTTAAACACTCTTGTAACATATGTATATGCCTGCATAATTTTCCAAACTAAATAAACACCATAGAAACTACTTCAAATGGTCTAATGCACTTATAGAGAGACTGCAGCCTACATTTCAAACTTGAGCTGCAATGACAAACTATTTTTTAATTATTCTTCAACAAATTGCATGATGAAATACATAATTATGTATTTTCTATTTTTGTCGACTAATCGTTGCACAATCGTCTGTTACATGCTGTTCTCTTTTTTTAATGTTTCATAAAAACTGTAGGATGTTCACTTTCTCTAAACTTCATTCACCTCTACCTTGTCTTGTCAGGTGAGTTGCGAGATGCTGTGAAAACTGGAGATTACATGGCTGTAAAACTGGCGCTTAATTCTAAAGAGGACTACAATCTGGATCAAGAGGTATGTTTGATCCCCTGCAAAGTGCTTTACTGCCTTTTTCTTAAACCCTTCACTCAACCATCTTATTTTTTGATTTCCTGACCAGCTTGTGTCATATTTTATATTGTTTTATATTTATTTTTATTATACATACAGCTCAAGACATTCTGAGCCTTCAATTCCAAGACAAAAGCACATTTTAGATCTTGCACCTTGGTTGCCCCCAGTGTGTGTGTGGGAGTGGTTGCAGTCCAGTCTGAAACAACATGTGAACTCTGTTTGTCATGAACAGTAATGGGGTTTTTGTGCCATGTTAAAGGTTTCCACACAAGACATGTTTTAACAATTTTAAACACAATTATTACATTTTACTTAAAAAAAAAAAACAACACAACAAGTGCTTGTAAACAGATGTTTTCTGGTACTTAAAATCATCTGACTGTGATTGTTTGACTTGATCAAATTTGGGACTTAAGGAAACTACCATGGAAATGTTTTTATAATTTAGCATTAGGAATAAAAAATCATCAGGGAAACTGCTCAATATGGGTACTGGGTGTGGTAGATAGGACTCCTTGTCACATTCAGAGGATCGTCTCTAAACCATCCCTAATGGATGGGGAGGAATGTAATTTCCAAACTGCACCAAGGAATCTGTCTCTTCAGGATCTACATCCACAGACTTTACCGTCAAACCTCCTTTGCTTCTGCAACAACCTCAGGTAAGAATGTCCTTAAATGCTTCAATCTCTTTATGACAACAAAATAAGATATTTAGGTCATGTTGTAAAATTGTGAATATTTTACAATATTATCATCAGTTAGTTGGTTTTTGGCTGGATGACATTAAATGCACTTTAATGTCCAGATGTTCTCAGCATCTTCAGTTCAGTAATGTATCTATATTACCATGGCATTTACCATTTCTGTACAGTGTTCAAATGTTACAGTAACAATGTCTTTGTTACTGTCAAATTATGAAGGTTTTAATCTGTAACAAATTTAGTCACATTTGGGTTTCTCCCATAGACTGGATATAGGAAACCACAATTCAACAGGTCTGAAAATGGACGCCAATGCAGAAGTGTAAAAGAGTGTGATACTTGAGATGGCCACTAGATGCTAGCTCCAAAAACTGTGGCTTCAGTTGACTTCAGTTAAAACAATTTGAATTTTCAGTCGTGAAGTCTGTTCATTCTGATGTTTTTAGCTAAAGTCAACTCTTCTTAGTAATGATCTGGGGGTCTACCTGGGGAAAAAATCCAAATTATTAATTTCCGGACTATAAGCCGCTACTTTTTTCCAACGCTTTGAACTTAAACACCGGTGTGGCTCATGTATCAGCGGCACGAAGCTCGTTGGCTTTTTATAAGCTAGCTCCGTGCCAGTCAGAGTGGACCACATGAAACTGTTCGAATAAATTCAATAGCGGCGTATAGACAGGTGTGCTCAATAGTCCAGACAATACGGTAGATATTAGGCTTCAAAATAAGGAATATTTAGGAGCATGGTCATTTTGATTGACGGGTCTTTGCTCCAATGAGACTAGTCCCAATTTGACTCTAACAGACATTGGGCAGGGTCCCTCAGGTTAAAAGACCATGCTCACCTCCTCATTCCTGCCTTCATATTCAAATATGGTCACTTCTGGCTCCAAGTAACCAACATGGCAACATTCAAAAGCTAAACAAGCCAATGGGTGTTGTCACGTTAGCCTTGTCCATTCTATATACAGTCTATGGTTTCTCCAGACAAACCATAAAGTTACAGTTAATGTGCTTGATGCATGCCAGTTTTTATTATTTTGATATTTAAATATTTAATTGTTATTGATACATTGTCCCTAATATTCTTTGTTTATCATGACATATGGATTGTATTTGTGCACATTAGATACTGTGATGTCATCTTTCCTTGCAGACAACAAAGCCAATGGAAGAAGACTTTGAATACATGAAGAACTCGGATAAGATGATCCCTTTGAAGCAGGTACATACTGTATATGCTTTCAGAACATGTATCATCATCATGATCACATCACAACATGTGTAGCCTGCACCAGTAACCATCATGTATGTAGGGTTTTATTTATTTTTTAAATCTAAACTTAAAAAGCATAGATGGCATCTAAATAAGAAGTTCTGAGTAATAGCATGTACAGCTGGACACTTTTAAAGTGCTCCTATGTTTTGCATCTGTACTTGGCCCGGTCCTGGACTCGGTTTGATTTATTTTTTTAGCCACATTCGAGACATGTTGTGTTACATTACCAGTTTATTCTGTAAAAAGACTGGTATTCTAGAGCAAAACTTTTCTTTTATTTTGATTGCAAGTCAGTGTATATTATGTTTTCTCCATGTAGCATTTCATTCAACACCCCATGACTACATATACTTGGTTAGACATTTACAATGTCAAAACGCTGCTTGATCCAATAAAGCCATTAACTGTTCTTGAATGGGTCACATGTGGTTTTTGTACTGGAGATTTGAAAGGTGTCAGGGGTTTTATGATACCGATGTTGGGTTAAAAAGTGATGTGTGGCCATCACATTGAGTTTTGTTTGAATGAGCCTGGATCTTCGTGGGGCATTGCCAAGGTGCTGATGTGCTTACTGAAGGATTTGAAAATGTGCAAAGGGCTTTAAAAAGGGAATACCAGAGCAAAAACACACCATCGCTTAACTACCAAACTTCAGAAGAAATTTTAACTTTTGTTCCCCCGTCCCCCCACATTTATTTCTTAAACGTTCTGTGTTTTAAGTTCACTCAAATTTTTCATTGGATCTGATTTGGCAATGAGTCTTACATATACTTGTTCTTTTACAGGCGTTTACTATTGGTGAGAAGAGGTCATTTGAAGGAGAGAGGAGCTTGATTGAAGAGAGAAGTTCAAGTGATGCTCTTAGGTTGACTTCTAACATTGACAATGCAAGAAATGAAGAGGGTGATCCAAAAGCAAACGGGAATATCCCACAAGATTTGGATGGTCCAAAAAATGGTGATAAAATGCTAAGCTACCCTTCCAGTACAAACACTGAGCAATTGAGGATGGATGAACATATCCAAAAAGATGGGAACAATATCACTGAATACAAAAACACAGCTTGTGAAGGCAAGGAAGACCAGATGGAAGGAGAAGAAGACCAGACATCAGATGGTTTTTCGAGTGAAATGAGTTTGAACATTGATAAATCAGATCCACTTGGAGAAGGGATGTTGACAAAGGGCAAAGGCGAAACAGATCAAGAGGGCATTGCTTACAATTACAGTTCCCCACAGCAAGATAATGACTCAAGTGATGAGGAAGAGGATGCGGTGGCCGGTCACTCAGATAGTACAGATCCAGGTCTCTCTGAGTTGAGAACAAACATAATGGTAAAAAAGCGTCGCCGCAGAAAATCCTTGGAAAAGAGACAACCGACAAGATCGAGTCAAAGGAACTGTAAGAAAGTGCTCAAAATAATCCCTAAAGTGGAGGATGAAGAGAAGAAAGAGCCAAGCAAGAAGCACTTCTGTTTGTATTGCAAAATGGCTTTTACTCAACTTCCAAAGCATTTGGAAAAGAAACACGCAGAGGAAATTGATGTTGCCCATGCAATTCACTTTCCTAAAGGTTCCAAAGTCAGACAGACATTACTCGACCAAATCCGCAATAAAGGAGATTATGAACATAATTGCCAGGTTTTCAGAAGTGGTGAAGGAGAAATTGTGACCAAGAAACAGGTGAAGAAATCCAACGTATCTGTTCGCGACTTCTTGCCTTGCCAGCACTGTTTTGCATTTTTTCGCAAAACCGATTTGTGGAGGCATGAGCGATCGTGTAAGGCCAGGAAGGGAGATCCGAAATCCACTGACAGGACAAAGAGACCCAGAGGTCACAGTGCCGCCTCTCGCCTCCTTCCAATGTCGGAGTTTTTAACCGGAGGCTGTGAGGAAATCATCCATATCATGCATCAAGACGACATCTCAAGGCATGTCAGAAATGACCCACTTATCTGTAAATATGGCAATGCATTGTCTGCTAAGTATGAACACGACAAGTCTCAGTTCGCTTATATTGCACAAAAGATGAGGGAGTTAGGTAGATTTGTACTTGCTGTAAATGAGATTGACAAGAGTGTGAAGTACTTGCATGAAATATGTCTACCTTCCAAATTTGAATTAGCCGTTGAAGGGGTCAAAAAACTGAGTGGGTTTGACCCCAGTTCTAGTAAGTTTAAAACTATTTCCCTTGTCTCAAAGATCGGCTACTCTTTGAAACGAGCTGCAGAGATAGCCTTCGGAGAAAGTCGCATGACAGAGGACAGTGAAACAGAGAGTGAAGTGAAGAAGTTCATACAGCTTCTTGATACTAAATGGACTGAGTGTTTCTCCCGCAAAGCACTCGCCTTATCTATAAAGCAAGAAGTCAAGAAGGAGGACGTGGACAAGTCAACTGTAACAGAAGATCTGATGAAACTCCACAGGTTTATTGCCGGTGAAGAAGATGAAGCCAGGAAGGAGCTGAAGGAAAGTCCTAGTTTGTCTACATGGAAAAAACTCAGTGAAGCCACGTTAGCAGATGTGTGTCTGTTCAACAGGGGACGAGTTGGAAATATTGGGAGACTCCTCCTGCAAACATATGCCCACAAAAAGAGCAGGGGAACCTTTCTGCCCTCTGCAGATCAAGTCAAGAAAAGTACAAAATTGGAGTTGGAACTTGGTTCCAGTTTCACAAGGTTGGAACTTGAAGGTCAGTATGGAAGGAATATGCTGGTTCTGCTGACGGAAAGCATGGTTTCATCCATCGACTTGCTTATTGAAAATAGAGAGCAAGCAGGTGTGTCAAAAACCAACCCATACCTGTTTGCACGGACTGAAGGTCCATCTTTCATCAGAGGTTTGGATTGTTTCAGAAGAGCTGCAATGGAATGTGGAGTCAAAAACCCAGAGGCACTTCTGTCCTCATCATTAAGAGAGCAAATTGCCAGCTGTTGGCAGCTAATGAGCCTCAGTGAACCTGAATTGGATCATGTGGCCAAGCTGATGGGAAGTAGCAGCCAGGAGTGTTACACGCTCTCTAAAAATCCATCCCAGCTGGAGGAGGTGAGCAAAGAGCTGCTGAAGATGGAAAGAACACTGCCATCATGTCCACCCAGTACTGCAAATGATGGTGAGTACCTGTACCTGCTTTGGATATTTGTGTATTACTGTTCTTATGGCACTTTTCCACTCCATGGTACCAGCTCCACTCTACTCGATTTGGTTTTGTTTTGCATTAGGAAAAAGTACCCAGCAGGTACTAAATGTTATTGGTCAGAATTGTGCTTGTGTCATCTCTTCACGACGAGCAAATATTTGTACCCACAAGCCGACACAGTCTGCACAGTGGTAGTCAGAAAAACACTTTTCTACATTGTTGGAAAATCGGTAAAAGACCTTTCCAAGGTGCAATGACAGTGTTTTATTGCAGCGTTAAAATAATATTTTTTAATAAGTAAGCAGCGATCTGAGCTCTGACCAGCTACATGATTGACATTACTAACCTCTGTAATGGAAACACTGTCGAGTAGAACCAAGCTGGTACCATGTAGTGGAAAAGCGCCATTATATTTCAAAGGTTAGATGGTAACTAGCCAGTGATGTTTGCTATCTGATCACTGTTGACTAGTTAGTAAGACTTAAAAAACACCAGTGAATGTTCTTTAAAACATTTTGATTCTTAGTTTAATTGCATGGATATTTTAATGAAAACCATGATTTGCTCTTGTCTTTTTAGGAACTCCACAGAAGCCTGCTTTGAAGAGAAGACCTTGGAGTGAGAAGGAGCAGGCTGCAGTGAAGCGTTACCTCAGTGAATTCATCACGGGAATGAAGGTCCCTGGCAAAAAAGAGTGCAATGCTTGCATAGCTGATGAACCAGATCTTGGAGGAAGATCTTGGACAGACGTCAAAAACTATGTACACAACACACTACAGACGATACGTAGAAGAAATAACCAACACAAGTCCGAGGGGGGCGTAAATCTTTTGAATCCAAAGAGTCCAAAAGCTGGAGTCCAAATTACTAAGACAGATTTGGAAGACACAAGTGATGTGTGTAACATGACAACAGTAAATCCAGATCATCTGAGAGAAAGTTCAGATTGTTGCATGACTTTGCCACCGGCTACCAACTTGACCGACTCGTTATCATTCTCCCAAGAGATAACTTCAAGTTATGCATCCTTGTGTTCCACTACAAACATGGTCCACACCAGTCAACCATTGATGTCTACGTTCACACCATTGAATGCGACTGACACCCAAGTGGTTCCTACATTCACTCCACACAACACTACAAACGCACTAATGCCTCCTGCATACACATCAGAAAACAACCGAATCCTGCCAATGTCTCCTTTGTATACACAGAATGCAACAAGTTTGCCGCCTCCTCCTGTGTATGCACCACAGGACACTACAAGTTCATCGCTGCTTCCTTCTTTCACCGCCCTTAATTCTCCAAGTACCTCAATGGTTCCTACTTTCACACAGTTAAGTACTGCAACTGCACCAATGGTCCCAGCATTCTCAACACTAAATGACAGAAGTAGGCCCATGCTTTCTTCATTCACGCCTCTAAATCATTCACCTTACCCCAGCAGCCCACCCAGGGTGCCTACAACCGCACAGGTTGTCCCAACAATCCACGGACCCAGTGTTTCTGACAGAACATCAGTGTTACAGGAGGGGACACCAATAACCTCTGCTGGCAGGAAAGCCACTCCAGCTGTCAAGGCTCAAAAGAGAAACAAGAGGTTGTGGACTGAGGAGGAACAGGCGGCGGTGAGGCGTCAGCTCGGTGACTTCTGTAAGCTGGTGAAAGTGCCCGGCAAAAAGGACTGCGATGCATGTTTAGCTGCTGAACCTGCCCTGAGCAGCAGAACATGGAGGGAGGTCAAATATTTTGTACATAACTCAATTCAGTCACTGAAAAGACGAGGTCACGCAGTCGCCTCCAAACAAGGTGGAGGACAAGAACCAGAGATGCACAATTCAAACACTGAGTGGGATGGTCCCGTCTATCTATCCCTGTAAATGTTTCTACTGGACATGTGAGACAATGTTAAAAGTGTTTGAGGGCTATGGCTTTAACCTCAACTTGTGTTCAACTGAAAAATCAAGTAGATTTGAATTGTTGTAAAATGTACAGTCAGTAACCATGCTGATCCTCACATTTACAGACAGCTCTGCCATTATGTAAGCTACACATCCTGAAAAGAAGTATTCAGAATCACCGGACCAAGCTACTGGGTGCATGAATATACATGACATGGGTTGGATTGAGGACATTTGTACTGTAGCTGTAGGTCAGAAAAAGCATATATTAATGTTTAATATGGATAGATTGCATATAAATATGTAACACAGATATAACACTGTCAAGTCGGTCCTATCATCACAGGTTATCTGTAGGAAATGTTCTAATTAAGATGGAAACCTGAACCTCATTTTACCAGGATTTCCAACTTTCCACCAGTCCTTGAACGTGGCAGGGGGAGCCACAGGGTCACCTAAACAGGCTTTTACACAATGACTCCCCTCTCCACTGGACAGAACATTTCCCACCCTCCTCTGAGCAGAGGTAGCCTCAGTAACTGTACTCACAGAGGGATTTTTACTCTTCTCTACTTCAACTTGTACATCGATCTTTCTGCCTGCACTGTTTTCAGTAGCATTTTTATCAATTTTGATGGTCAGAAACAAAAAGTAGAAAACGTACCAGCAAATCTTTGCACCGATCCCTCCAACGTGATACATATGGATTGACTTGCTTTGCATTATTCTCTGAAGCCTAGTCTGGGTGTACTATATTCTTGCTTTAGCCAGTAGCCTCTACTGTAGATAGCCTGCAGCAGTAATGAAAAACCTTCCTTGCTGATGTTAGAGTATTAGGAGCTGTGTGTATACCTCTTCCTGAAATATAAGAAACATATTTTTTCTTTGAGGATCCTGTCGATATTTGTCCATTGTTATCATTTCTATGTTTTTTTTAATCTGTATTAACAAGCTGCCTGAAAGGTTGGTTGTATTTTTGTATCACTTAAGCAGTGACAGTGTAAGACATTTTAGTATTTTATTGTAGTTGATGGACTCTAATTTGAGGTAAAATACACTGCATTTGTCTCATTTGTTTGTACTTCATTTTAAGCTCATTATCTAGTTTCTTTGTTGCATTAAATCCAGTTTCCAGGATCGGATTGCCTTATTACATCATGAAAACAAGATCCAGTTAAAGAAATTATTGAAGGTCTCCTCATGGATTTATTTTATTTTATTTTTAGGTTTTAATAAGAAGTTAAAAACTGAGTTCATTCATCACATTGATTGTTGAGATCATGGATGCATCGGATCCAATTTAATTTCCTGTTCCCGTGGATAAGATCGTATCTAAATTGACATTGTTTTTAGTATTGTTATTAGAGTATTACTCCTAATTTAGTTTCTTGAACTAAAAATGCAATTTTAGTAATTACTTTTTTTTTTTTTTTTTTCATTTTAACATTTGTATCTTTAATGTTCAACCCTTGTTTAACCTGTAAAAACTGAGTATTGAACACTGCTTCCACTTGCATATATCAACAGCACGCTGCTGTAATCCTGGATAAACAGGGTTGTCTCCTTTCATTTCAAAATGTGGTCACTGCAGTGTTTCAGTTACACTCAGTATTTAGTGAGTGCAGATCTGTTTGGTTGGGTGACTTTATTGTCACCGGGACACAATAAAATAATTTCAACAACATTCACTCCAGTTAACTTTCTTTGCGATGAAAAGATGATGACGTTATTGTTACAAGGTCTAAGCACCACCACTGTTGCATTCTCCTCAGTAGCATCTGTAGTGAACCTGTGTGGAGTGACCAGTGTTCACCCTTTCATACCAAAGCCATCAGTGCCAGACATAAAACCCCGACTGTGAGGAGAGTTGCAGAGCTGAGTGAGGTGATGACCATTGTCAGACTGTTATGTGTTTCTGTGTTGCATTATAAACAGTAGTTACTGATACAGTTGACTGTTCTGACACTATCATTGCTGTTTGGTGTTGCAAAGCAATTACTTTCCTGCTTGTTAGATTTTGTTTTTATTATTGCTGTTGTATGAGCACACATCACTCTTCATCTTGTATTATGTTGCCTTCAGTTAATGCTTCCAATCAAGTATTGTAAGGAACTTATAACTTCTGCTTGTACAATAAAATGCTTCTTGGCTTAAAATTTGAATATTTTGGAATGAGAAAGACGTATTTGTTTTAGCAGCGTTGAATGTTGTGCAGTTTACAATTCTTCAGGCTAATTGCTGAAAGAGACTGTGTGGTAGATTTCACTGTGCAGTTGTTTTGAGTTTTAAACATGACTAAGGTCTAAGGTAATGCTAGCATGTGTAAGGCTGTTCTTTGATTGAAACCATAATGTGAACATATTTAGCGTGCTAGAAGAGAATTTGCTAAATTGCTAAAACAACATGTAGCTGAGGCTGAGAGTCTGTAGAAATGATGAAGCAACCAGGTCGGAAAACTGAAGTCAATGCTAAAGTGCAATACCACCAGTGGCCACTAGATGCTAACTCCAAAAAGCTACTTCCAATTGACTTTAATTCAAAAGCATAAAATACTTAGTGAATAAACTTTTTCCGAAGTCATTCTGATGTCATTACCTACCGCATTTTCCAGACTATAAGCCGCTACTTTTTCAGACACTTTAACCCTGTGGCTTAAACACCGGTGTTTTCACATGTATCAGCAGCACAAAGGTCGTTGGCTTTTTACAAGCTAGCAAGCTCCGTGCCGCCGATACATTTAGCCTCGTCACATTAGACCCGGTCAGAGTGGACCACATGAAACTGTTCGAATAAATTCAATAGCGGCTTATAGACAGGTGCGCTCAATAGTCCGGAAAATACGGTAATTCTTCTTATCAGTGATGTGGTGATCCATCTGAATATCCACTCCTCCCTTCATATTGAAATATGGTCACGTTTGTGTTTAAACAACCTACATGGTGACATTCAAATACCAAACTCCTGCCTTCAAAAAGTGAGTCCACAACCAACAGATAGCATCATGTTGGCTTCGTCCATCCTGTATACAGAGTATGATCTGAAGCTTCAGGGTATCTGTTTAGTTTTGCAAGCATTTGGTCATGAACCAACACACTAGACAATTTAAAAGAAGTTGATTTGATTATACATCTAAAAAAAAAAGGTCAGATAATCAAATACAGGACTGATGCACCACACCCCTTGTTGGTGTAAGAGGGAAAGTTCAAGAATCAGTGACGTTTGTTCTTAAGGAAAAATCAAAGGATCACCAAAGTTGAAAAGATTCATCCTCTGGGTACCAACCACATTTCATCCTAGTTGTTCAGACATGTAGTCGTTGGTAACCATCCTGTAGTGCAGCAAGCATAGCTATAATTCTGTGAATTTGTATGTCTGTCCACAGGATGTCAGCGGTATGTCCCTGAGCATGCTGGCAGCAGCCGGGGGACAGGACGACATCCTCAGGTTGCTGATAAAGAAGGGGGTC
This sequence comes from Pseudochromis fuscus, assembly GCA_900323345.1. NCBI lineage: Eukaryota > Metazoa > Chordata > Actinopteri > Pseudochromidae > Pseudochromis > Pseudochromis fuscus. The sequence goes on from OOFC01018919.1 coordinate 60,862, forward strand.
AGGGTGAATGGTCGACAGAAGAACGGCACCACGGCCTTGATGCACGCTGCAGAAAAGGTAACAGGATCTCATGTCCAAGATGAGAAGGGGGGGGGTCTCCACTTGCACTTTGATTTTAAAGTTTATGTAGATTTCCTAATAAAACTGGAAATCGTCAAAACTGTGACGCAGCAGGAAAAAACTGCTCCATATAGTCGGATACTAAAGCTGCAGTCACCAGCATTGCTCCACAGCTGTAGCTCCCACAGTAGGTGCCTATAAGGATGTGCTAGACCCACAAACACTGAAACCATGTAATGAAACTCTCATAGATTTACCACAACGCGATACTAAATGTGTTTTTTCAAAAGAAGAATCAATAAAAGGTTATTTCTGTTGTTGCTTTTGTACATGTGGGCTGATTTTATTTTTGAATAGAACAAAATAAATACTTAGAAATAGGTTGTCCATGATTGAGTCATTTTAGGTGAGGTGGGTGTGTGGGTGGGCATGGAGGTTGCAATGGTTTTAAAGGTTCAGGGACCCTTTCCCTGTAACACCATTAAAAAAAATATTATCATGCAGCATCACAAACAAAACGCAGCGTAATGATGTATTTTTGGAGGTAAGTATCAGTTGAAATATACTCACCTCTTGTGTGTTTTCTTGCTCCGTCAGAATTTCTTGACAACTGTTGCAATCCTGCTGGAGGCGGGCTCCTACGTCAACGCTCAGACACTGGGAGGGGAGACGGCACTGATGAAGGTAACGCTGCATTTTATACATGGACAAAGAAGGATGCAAAAAGGTGTAATACTCCCAACAACCCCTAGATGCTGGCTCCAACTCAAAAATTGTCATTTTCAAACTTATTAGTGATGATGTCATTATTAAGTAGATATTAGGTTTCAAAAAGAGGAAGATTTAGGGGGTGTAAATAGTTTTATTAGTATTTTTTTTTTACCTAAACTCGAGTCTTATACACATTGGGCATTGTCCTTGTGTTCAAAGGTCAGACCCACCTCCTCTCTCCTCTATTTATATCCAAATATGGTCATTTGCAGTCTACATTGTGTCTACATTTAACCACATTGTGTAGAAAGCCTGATGATGTTGAGGGATACATAAAAGTGGCGATGCACAAATATTGAGGTTTATTGTGTTGTTCTCCCTTCAGGCGTGCAAAAGAGGGAACGCTGACGTAGTGCGCCTCCTGCTGGAGTACGGCGCCGACTGCAACATCCTCTCCAAACACAAGACCACAGCCATGCACTTCGCCAAACTCAGCAACAACCTGATGGTGTGCGACCTCATCAAGGATCACATCGGCATGTAAGTGCTCACCACAGCTTCAGTCTGCAGAGAGGATGCAAAATATCAGAACTGGAAAGAAATCCACAGCAGCCAAATGGTTTAAAATCACCTCCCTGCCCATGTCTCCGTCTCTCAGGCTGTCCAGCGTGGCGGAGGACACCATCCGAGCGTACTTCGAGTCCCGCCTGGTGCTGCTGGAGCCCGTCTTCCCTCTGGCCTGCCACAGGCTGTGTGAGGGACCGGACTTCTCCATGGAGTTTGGCTTCAAGACACAGCCGCAACCAGAGGGTAAAGCACAAATTAAAAAAGGTCTTTTCTGTTGTTTCTTGGTTGCAGATAATATTGTGGGAAAGATTTTAGAGCAGCTGTCAATCACCTTTTAAAATCTGACAAATCAGCTTCTGTTTATGTTTTCAGCCTATTTATCACTGAGTTTTTGTTTCATTGGAGGATTCAGAGCAGTCAGTTATTGAATAAATACATACAAGCTGATTTCTTCCTCCTGAGCCTCCATGAAAATTATTTGTGTCCAGTAAGTCGGTGTAGACGCAGTCCTGTCAGGACCTCTGTGCTGCTGACAGACACACAGCTGGTCCTGACAACAGCTGAATGGAGGTCAGAGTCAGCATGGACTTCAGTGGAGCTCACCCTCTCTACCTTTCTACCCCTCCTCCTCTTCATATCCCACAATGCCTCTGTCCCTCCCCACTGCTCCAGGTTCAGGCATCCTCCTCTTCATCTTCCACGCCAACTTCCTGAACGAGATCACCGCCAGGCTCTGCGGACCCTGCAGCGTCCACGCCGTCGTGCTCAACGACAAGTTCCAGCTGCCCATCTTCCTGGTCGGTTCAAAAACAGCAGAAAAATTACAATAAAAACTAAAACAGAGAAAATGTTACAACCCAAAAACTTTGCAGTGTATTTACCTTTAGCTGAACACCTCCCTTTACAGCAGCTTGTATCATCACATTCAGACTGAGTACAGTGTATCCATGTACTTTAATGTCACTGTTAGGATCAGGATTTAGTGTGTTTTACTTCTTTTACATCCAGTGGCTCTTTTCTTTTTGTTGTTTTCAGGACAGTCACTTCATCTACTCCTTCAGTCCAGTTCCAGGCATCAACAAACTCTTCATTCGTCTCGCTGAGGCACCAACAGCCAAGGTAGCACACACACAGTAATACACAAACACATGCATTCAACAACAGCCTCTGATGATGTCGTGCAACCTGACAAAAAGTTGTTTTCCTGATTTTAAAATGGAGAATAAATGAGCATTCAGTCTAAATATTTAGGGATATAGTTGTTTGATTAACTTTTTTTAACCTTTGTTGAACTAGGAAATGAAAAATCTTCTTGAGCTCAAAGAGTTAAAGTAAAAAATCCATCAACTGTAAATAGAACTGGACGAAGCAAAAATGAGGTCAATGCTGAAGTACCAAAAACAGCCACTAGATGCTGGCACCAAAACAATTCTGCCTCTACTTAACTTACGTTTTCCCCATAAGTCATTCTGATGTCATTAGCCAAAGTCAAGTGGTTTATCTGAAACATAAAGGTGTCATTAATTAGATAGACTTCAAAAAGAGGAAGATTTAGGGGCGTGGTTAGTTTGAACTCAAGTCTCATGCCCACTGGACACTGTCCTCGGATTCAAGGGTCAGACCCGCCTCCAAACTCCTCCCTTCTTCTCCAAATATGGAAATGCTGCAGCTTAATTTTTTAATGAAAGTTTTGTGACATTTATTGCATATTCATCTCACATGATTCCAGACAGCTGCTGTGGTTCATGAAGCCCAGTAAAGTCTGACCACATATTGTGAGTGAAAAAACACAGACTCCTCCTTTATTCATATAAAAAGGCTGGATTTGTATTTCATCTTTTCACCTGTAGCAGAACACAGTGTCTTCAAAGCCTCTGAGTGAACCCAAAGGAATGAGCTACAAAGCTCTGACAGAAACCTTTTCAAGCCTTCAAGGGTTGAGAGTCTCAACCTCAAAACATTTCTTCGGTTCTTGGCTGCAGCATCAAGCTAAGTTTAGCGAGCTACCACAAATAACAGAGCTTAGGTGTTTTTGTCAGGGTTCATGTTGACAAGCATCCAGAATCATGTAACACTTGCTCTCATGCTGGGACTCAAATATTGTTTAGGAGCCACTTTGACGGCACAATCCCCTTGATGATACATAGAAGGAAAAACACAGCTGGGGAAACATCAGTTTGTCCTCAAAGCTCAGACAAAGTTGTTTAGTCATTGAAAAAGCAACTGTATGCAGCTCATCTCCTACAGTGATGGTGGCAGCCTCCCAGTGTCTGAGGACGATGCTGTCACTGCTCCACATGTTTGTTCTGTCCTGTCATGAGACTTTAGTTCAGGTCTTGTCTCATTGGAGGAGAGACGTGTCAATCAAACTAATCATGCCCCCAAATTTAGTGGAAAAATGCAATGACTGAGTGTTTCAGGGTTGAAAATAACCAGTTTTAATTGAAGAAAAATGGAATCAGCCTCTAGTGGCCATCATGAGTATTGCACTTCTGTATTAGCCTCGTTTGTGAGACCCAGTTGCTTCATCCATTTCAAGGGGTGTGGTTAGTTTAATTGAGAGAGTCTGATTGGGCAGTGTCCTCATAATCAAGGGTCAGCCCCGCCTCCTCACTCCTCCCTTCATATCCAAATATGGTCACTTCTGGCTCCAAACAACCGTGTGTGTTCGTGTTAATGTGGGAGTGTGTAGCAGTATGTCTCCGTGACTTCTTGTAATAGTTGTTGGACACTAATGTGTCACCAAGGAACAACATCAGGCTTCAGAGCCACACACACACAAAATACTTGTTAATAGGATACATTCATTGTTGGTTTTATGGGATTTGTCGACAATTAGACACATCAGCGCTCCAATTTTTTTATGTTTACGCAGCACAAAAACTGTAAACCATGCAAGTTTCTCTCCCTCTCCCTCGTCATTAATAAAAACAGTTAGAAAAACAAAACATTTTTACTCTTGAAGCTGTTTTTCCATCATCCCCCGAGCGCTCACTGTTTATTCTCTCTCCTCAGGTCAAGCTCCTGATCTGTGCGTACAGGGTCCAGCTGCAGTGATGACCTCACTGATCAGGTCAAAGGTCACACCCAGCCTGATCAACCCCATAAAACAGACAAATACAAACACACTACTGCTACACACAGCGTCTGAGCAGCTGAGAAGCTCACTGCCTCCTCAGTGAAGAAGCATCTGTTGGGTAATGTCATCATGAGGTGAAGTGGCTGTGATGTCAGGAATTCTGAGAAGACTGAGACTCTGTGACTCCACGCCGACCTCCCAGCTCTGCGCTGACCTACATACAAATCTGAAGATCTCACGGGGTTGCTTAAACCTTGAGTAACCATCAAACAGTCCGTCCTTTGTTGGCAATAGGACCATCATCACCGCGCAGCGCCTGGGAGGCAGGGGGCAGTCAGACCCACCCTCCGTGGAGTAAAACTAAAAACCTCCCGTGTCGTGCCTTTTTCCGAGTTCTGTCGGGGTGGATGTGTTAGATGTGTGTGGTGATTGTCGACCTAGCTCGTGTGTATGTTTGTGTTACATTCTCATGGAGAGGCGTTGCATGAAAAGGGGGGTTTTCAATCTGTTTCCCACTCCCCCGGGGGAAAAAAGTCTAATTTTATGAAGTTTCCAAAGCTCTGACGCCGACACAGATAACTTTTCTTAGGTTGTAATAAATTTGTTTTAGAGGTACTAATCTTGAGTCACATCACTTTCAAAAACACTGTTTCCGGGGCACAACCAGAGCACAGGTGCATCCTTAAACTGAGTTTTATGTGCTTATATTTTGCCTGTTGTCTTGTCACCACTTGTTATTACCTGAGGCTGTTTTAACATTAGAGATGTTTTAACCAATGATCGTTCCTTTTGCCTTCCACGCACCGAGTTGCTGTTTATATATTTTCTGGTCTGTACATAGTCACATACTATATATAAATATATACATACATATATACAGGTTTAAAGTGTCATGTGATGACTGCTAATGTTTTGTTTGGTTGCCGCTGTAGGAGTGGGTTAAATTATTTAGGTTGCACAGGGGGGAAAGCTGAGTTTAAGGGCTAAAACGTATCTGAACAGCCTGCTGGGAGAGGTTAGGAGGGTTTTTACATTGAAAAGCTTCGTAGTCACTTTGTATTTTTTACACAGATGCTGTCGGCACAGGGCGGGGACATTAAAACAGTTAACACTCCCCTTCAGACAATATTTTTTCATCAGCGTTTTTGAAAGTGATACTGAAGGAGCCCAGACAAATCCAAATGTTGTGATGATGAATCCTCTATATGAAGCCTGTGAGGCCAGCAATATGTCTTTACTGTGTGGAAACAATGCCGGGGTGAGAGTGATCGATGGGACGTCTCTGTGTTACCTTAATGTCCAATGTTTTTACTTTGTTTTTCTTCCCTGTCGAAGCTGAGCGAGTGAATCTGGAGGAAGAAAACACCCACAAATCTGACTCCAGTTATTATGATTTTATTCACCTTTAAAGGAAAGTTAAAGGTCTTTTTCACCCTGTTTTTCTGACCATGGTTTGATTTTAACTGGCTTCCCAATTCTTATGAAATTAAGCACAATCTGACATTATACACTGTAAAAAGTGGACACATGCAATATATTTTATTTCGTAGAGTTAAGAAGCAGCAAAATTATGAAAGAAAATGCAGCCAGCAACACAAAACTGTCTTATTGCAGAGTGAAGCAGCAGTGTGTGGATGCAGGTTTTTAGAGACGAGCACGGTCTGGGCGGCTTTAAAGTTGTTTGTAGATCACCTTCCACCTTCTCATCTGTTCCCACTTTTTGCTAAAAGTGATGAAAATCCACACTCGACTCTTTAAACCTTTAAACCTTCGGGTGTGTGAACGATCACAGTGATATTAAACTTCACTGTGATGGTGTATAACATGCTGTAAAACATTTCAGGAGTGATTTTACAAATGCATTAAAGTTAAAACAAAGTGCAGCATTAATACACAAACTACAGATGTTGTAAAAAAAAGTGTCATGGTCCTTTAAACCGAACGCGCTGTATTACAAGGAGTTTCTCTTTTGTTGACGCTTTTAATCCCTTTCCCACCCTTTACCCCCAGTGTACTGACTTTTATTTGGCTGTGAGTTGTTTGTGGAGACGCTGCAGACGTCACCGCTCACCCCGGGTCTGTGTCCTGAATAAAGTGTGTACATATATTTACACTCTGGGTTGTTGTGGTGTTTTCATTCAGCACATGAGAAGAGGGGAAGCTGAGGTTGGGTTCACAATGATTTATTAAAGGCAGATGCTACAGGGTACAATCATAAGGGGGCGCTATTAAAAAAGTGCATTTTGTAGAATAACCATAGATTGTATATAGAAATGGACAAAGCAACAAGGGCTTGAAAATATGTAATACCACAGATGGCCACTAGATGCTTGCTCCAAGAAACTGAGATTGATTCTATAATTCATACTTTCCAGAGAGTTTTCAGATTTTAGGGATTTTTTAAGATTTTTTTACTTTATTCACTTTTGTATTATTTGTTCTGTGTACCACTAAACTCTATTATTAATTACAATTCACTGACAAATTATCATTTTTATATCAAAACCCTCCCAGAAATGTGTGTAACATCCACACAATTAAGTCATTTTAAGGCAAATCAGGTTATTCTGGGTTGTTTAATTTTATGTTTACTTCATAATATTTTAAATTCTTTATTAGAAAGACTTTCACAGAGTCCTTAAGCATTTTTATCCCATTGTTATATAAAAGGACAATTTCTTTTACATTAAAAGGTGTCTGTTGATTAATAAACTAATTTATGAAACTTTATAAATATATTTAGAGTTTTAAATTTAAATGTAACAGTTTCATTTATTAATTCTTTTCATGAAAAATAAAATTGTTATTACATTGTGAGTTTTTCACATTAAATTTGCACGTTCACTCTATTTTTGTTATAATTTTTGTGTAGTTCAGATTTTTTTAATTGTACAATGTTCAACTGTAAAAATGTATCATCTTACTACAGCAGAATACTTTAATAATCATAGAGTAATTAAATGTTTCAACAGGTTGTGGTGCTATAAGATATTTATCCCACGTCAGGGAAATTGTAAAATGATGGAAACCACTGCTGCCTGTAATAAATTAAACAGCAATTCCCTCTTATGTTGACAACCTTGTAAAAATACAGTGAAATAGTGGAAGCGGTGGTTACCAGTATTTTACATTATTTTTACAGTAACATTTTTAAACTGTTGTAATGATTGTGAAGTGAAACGTACAATAATTCAAATGAAAAGCAGCAGAAAAACATGGAAATACTCCCAAACAGTACCTTGTATTGTTAAAGGTAGTCCACAGATTTTCTTTTCAGGATCAGGTCATTTGTCACAGATTCATCAGAAAAATCTCTGACTGTCAATCAGACAGGAAACAGATGATTGTGGAGCCAGACGTGACCATCTTCAGCACTACTCTCATTGGAGGCCAGGCCTGTCAATCAAACTGACCACACCCCTAAATATTCCTCTTTTTGAAGAGTATTCTGGAGCCAGCCTCTAGTATTGCAGGTTTTTGCACTTCTGCACTGGCTTCATTTTTGAGACCGAGTTGCTTCGTCCATTTCTATAAACAGTGTATGATTTAAGTACATAATTACATATTTGAGTACATGTGGTAGTTGTTCGTTTATTCCCAGTGGTCACAGTGAATGGGGGAAAAACATAGACTCAAGTTTATAATATCCTATAAAATACTACACTATATATATTTATAATATTCAATAATATATGTACTTTTTGGGACATAATTTAAGTGAAACCATGAGATAAAGAAGTGCTCAAAGAGATTGAAAATTACATTGTTTAAAATCTGAAAAGTAACTCAAACTGTGAAAGATGTAGTAGGAAATGGCATTAAATCCATTTCCTATTTTGATTTTATTTCCCATGAATGATTGATCACTGCTGTGACCAAGTGAGTGAGACAGAGACAGATGTGTGGATTCAATATGAAGAAGTCCAGTGGCTGTTTCTTCCTCCTCAGACCAGATCTTCATGCACATTGTGGCTCCATAAAGGTTCAATGTGGATCTCAAATTTAACTCTATTCCAGAATAATTTGCTGGATGTGGGAATGAGGGGAAATCTCCGACATTTTGCGCAGCTGCACTGACAGACAGCAGCAGATCTGGCAACCACACTAATCAGCTCATCAGAGCGCCTCACAGATTACAGCGAGCATCCTCCATCTCCTGCTGCCCTTTATTTGGAGAATCTGAAGATTATGCGTGAGATTGAAGAGGGAGGGACGTCGCTTCTCTGCATCACCGCTGTGCACGTTTCACTGTGACATCTGAACGCACCTGATCCGCCATATTAACAACGTGATCATCTGCTCATTACACTTTGAGCCTCCCTGACGTAAAACACACCACGCTCTTGCACATATTACCCCCTATGCTGCCTCATAATGAGTAAAAATAATGACTTTTTATAGGATGTTATTGCACTTAAATATATTTTAAGACTTTTCACATCATATTAAACACAGTGTTCTTCGGGTTTTGCAGCATTATTCTACCACTCTTGGAGATTTATTAGGATTTTCCCTCTGGTTTTTGGTTTATAGTGGATGTCTGGATGAGATTATGTAGAGAAACCCGATGTGGTACCGACACAGCTCAGAACATGAACTCTCTCAACCCGGATCCTTGCTCCTGATTGGACCTGAGCCTGTGCGCTTCAGTCCAGCTCAGTCTAAGCTCTGGAAAACAAACCTTTCAACATCAACATATTCCCAGTTACCAGCTGGACTGGAGTCAGCCGACAGGGGAGATATGATATGTATCGATAAGCTTCAATCAGCTTAATGGAGCAATTTAATTGCCAGCCATGCAACCCCTGATTGCTCCTCCTGCGCCTGCGCGGCGACAAAAAATATCAAGAAATACGAATGGATGCCATCAAAGAGGGCACTAAATGGAAGAGGTCTCACTCTGTGGCTACTTCAGGTTCCCAAAAAAAGGGTACACGGTGACGTTTAGGTCCTTTACTGTGTATTACTGACTTTATTTTTACAACACGTGCTGGAGACTTTGAGAGTTATTGAAATGTATTTTTACATCCAATGATTTTCATTAAATTTGGAGTAATTCATGGCATTACAGCAATGAAATTTAAGTCCACAGAGAGAGACAGCACAGCTCAAATTCAACAATCTGATTTTTTGTATCATAGAAATCACTGGATTAATATAATTATCATTATTCTACAATATGAATTTCTCACAGGTGATGCTGTTGAGAATCTGTTGTAATCACCTTCGGGGTCTTGTGAATACAACTAAAATAAATCTGATTGAAATTTTATTGTTTGTAAAGATTTGGTTTTAAATTTATTACTGCTGTTATCTTTTGTTTATTAAAAACAGAAGAAAAGAAAAGCATCTCATAATCCCCATCTCAGTGTTTGGTGACACCCTGAGGGTCCTGAGCCACACTTTGGGAACCAGTGCTCTTCAGCAGACTGCATAAGCAAACAAACAAGAAAACAAACATGCACCATAGATTCTTCTGGATTTTTTTTTGAAGAGCAAGAATAAGATAATTCTGTAAATCAGGAAAAAGATGATTTAATAATTTTAAAGCTACTTAAGGAAAGTCTGTATAGCCTATTATCCATCTCTTCCAAGTCCCAAAATAACACAAAAAGCTGCAATACCCCTGTAGGTGGCCTGGGGACAGTGGTAGAAGAGTACCACTTAAAATATAAAAATATAAAAAAATAAAATGTTAAACTTTACTAAAATGTTTTTTTTTTACTGCACTTCCCTCTTTTGTTACCAGTAGTTCACTATAATGGCCACAAAGGAAATAAATGTTTTCACTTTTTTGTGTCACCCTAGTAAGTTTTTAATGTTTGTACTTTTCTTTGTAGATTGAATTTTTACTGAATGAATTAAATCAGTGAATCAAAGATCCTTCTTCTTTATTACCACTGTGTGCACTGAGACCACCAACAAGAATATCCACCTCTTAAAGTTTGATTCTGAATGCAGCTTCAAAGACGTGACCTCTCCTCAACGACACAGGAGTGACTCATCTCCTCGTTACACGATCTTTGGACGGAAAGTGGAAAGTTCTACGTTGTGCGCATGCGCTCCGCGGGATTAATGTCAAGGCACAAAAGTGGCGCTACACCGTTTCCAGCTCTGCTCCGGTAAGAGAATTATTTCACGCACGGTTTTTATCTTCCACTTTTACGCCCCATTGGTCAAAGTTTGGGTAACTTGTGCGGGGCGCCGGGCGGGCGTCCGGGGAGTCTCCGAGGAGTCCCACCGGGGCGAGGAGACACATTTAGGGCTCAATAAACAGTTAATTTTACCAGATTTGTCTCCTGTGCTCAGTGCGCCGTGGCTGCTGCCGCCTCTGGTCTCTAGTATTGTTCAGTTGGATCCCTAATGGCGGACGGCAGGCAGTGCTGTTTTCCGTAGGGGGAGGAGGGAGGTGTGTGAGGGGGGTGGTGTGTGTGGTGGGGGGTAGTAAATGTTATCTGGGTGTAATAAATACAAAACTTGTCCTCAGCTCACTGTAACTCCTGGGGGGTCACGTTAAGACGATGCGGGGCTTCTCCCCCTCTGAGTCTCGTTGTTTACCACCGCATGACACAAATGAAGACAGTTCATGTAAAATGAAGGGCGCCCCTGGTGGCGGCCGGGTATATTTGCCACTGATTGCGCCAGGGTGGACTCCGTGCAGGCAGGGTAACTTTCCAATTAAAACCCCGGCGTCACAGGTATCATAAAAATCGGGCTTTTTCTATCCGGGCCTGCGTCCGTGGCGCAGGCACGTGTGCGCCAGGACGCAACAACCCCAACGATACTCTGTATGTTTTTATTGTGGTAACAAAATAACCCACCCGCTCCCAGTCGTCAGATGTTGTGTTTCTGAGCGCATCATGTGCAACATTTGTTTCTATTTTTATCTATTTGGTGAAGTTAGGGTCATTTTTTAGTGGTGTTTCCACAATGGCGCAGTCTGTGTCTGCTCTCCTCCCCTCGATTCGCCGCTAATCCAATGGCTGTTTGCGCCAGGAAGGGCAGGCAGGGGTGGGAACGGAACGGAACACCCTGAACCACGTTTCTTCTGGACCCCAACTTGGAAGCCAACGTAGCCTCTCCTGTCCCCGGGGTTATTTATGGAAGAGTTGCGCAGCTCAGGTAGCGCCGGTTCTGTTTATTATCCTCCTCATTCTAAAAGTTTTGGACCTGCTCTCCATTGCCAAGTTTGTAAAATATTATTGGTTAAAGGGAGAAAGAGAGGTGGCGGTGGGGGTGGAGAGCTCGGATCAGGTCGAGTGGTAGTCACCGCGCTAACCCGGTGCCTTCCAAGCGGTGTTAACAATCAAGGGCACGGCCAGGGGGGGTCCAGCGGCCCCTGGAAGCTTGGTACAGGCTGTCCTTGTGTGGTTACATGTCCATGATTTCACAGGAGAGCTCATTAGCTGCGTGGAGCAGGGTTTGGTTTTGCATTCAGCTGCCAGGTAACCGAAATGGACTGTTTTTTTTTTCATCCCATCAGCTGGCTTGGGGGATGTTCTGGTGGCTGCGCATTACGCATCACTTCTCAGTGACATAAGACTTATATAATAATCTCAGGCGTTTTAATTTGAATATGTTATTAGTCGGGTTGTGCTATCTGCGCTACTGGCGCAAACAGCTGCATGTCTCCACCTTGTGACCTGCTGCTTGGGGTGTGGGGGAAACGTCAACTTCATGCGCAAACTGACAGTGTTTGGAAAAGGTAGATGAGCACCTATGAGAGGTGGTGATGTGGCCGGGCTTCTTGGTGTGGCGCAGCCGCTGATGCACGGAGGCAGGCTCAGCACAGCGCCGGCCCACCTCCCTGTCCACCTGGCTGTTGACGTTGGGAGCAAGGTTGCATGTCGGAGCTCATTAATGCTGGATCCTCGTTTTCCCTCTCATCCACGTGAATGCAGGCTGTCTCATAGCTCTGCAATGCAGTCTGAACAGAGTCTAGACCAGGCTATTCCCCCCTCAGTTGCTTTGCACATAGATCCCTCTGTTGGTGTAATATCAGGCTCAGAAAGCTGTGATGCATTTGGCTTTGGGGAGTTGTTGCACATGGAGAGAGGAGGGTGGGGTGGCGGGTGCCTTTTGGGTAATTTATTGGTGTTTTCTCCCAATATTTTGACCCCAGTTAACATCAGATGTTCCCTTACTTCAACACATGTGATGTGTAACCATCAGCTTGTAAAACCCGGGTTTGAGTTAGCTTCCACAGTCCAGCCAGTGTCTCTGAGGAGCGGTTAGAAAAAGCCAGCCTGTTTGTGAACAGTCAAGAACGACATATTGATCTTGAATGTCATTCTGTTTTGCCTTGTGCTTCCTGTCACATGGTCTCAGTGAGCAACTCTTCCTCATTCAGCTTCAGTGTCAAAGATGTTCTCTATGATCATAATATGGTGTCGTCCTTGATTTTCTAGCAGTGT
>OOFC01018919.1:73799-84856 GCA_900323345.1 Pseudochromis fuscus
TGTTTCTAAACTGAGTGTGTGTTATTACAGGATTAGATGTAAGAAGTATTTGTACTTTTGCTTTTAGTTGCATTGGAGAGATCAACAGTAAATTAATCTAGAAGTATTTTGAGAGTATTTTTGTGCAGATGTCATATTGTGATGCTCCTCCTGGTCGTGCACTATGGTAAACTGCAGAATTATTTTGGGGTATTGGTTTGACATTTGAAGGCATCATTGCATGTTGCTAGAAATAGCAAAAGGATTGTTTCAGAATACAGCTAATGATGAAGATGATGCATGCAGGTAGTCCAGCTGCTGGTGGGGCTGGAGTTGACCATATTTTTACAGCACAATATTCTCAGTCATTAAAGTCATTTGTAAGTTTCAATGCTGATCTGTGATTCTTAGTTTCACTCTTGCTTGCATTTTGACTGACTGATCTGGTCTTACTATTGTTTACACGGCTGTGCATGTTTTTCCCATAGACTACATAGAAATGGATGAAGTACCTGGGTCTCAAAAATCAGACCAATGCAGAAGTGCAAAAATGTGCAATGCGGATCTTGCATCGACTCAAATAAATAGCAGCAAATCTACTCAGTATTTTATGAAGCAGACCACAAACAAAGACATAACAGGAAGTCTTCTTTTTTTATTTTTGCAGCAGACTTGTGGCGAATTAATTCAGTTTATATCTCGCTCGTGGAAAGTTTTGGAGCCACACGTCCAGACAGTGTTAGAGGTGATAAATAGTGCAGGTGTTAGCTGTTGTGAGGAGTTATCACAAAGTTACACAAAGACATGTCCCAGTTTGTAACCGTGTGATGGTTTATAGGGAGGTCAGACAGCACAGCACCTCTGAGGCTGTTAGTCAGGCATTAGGCCCAAAGCTGGGAAGTCACATCCATTTCAAATGAACTTTAAAATCTTCCATGTATATATATTTTTTTAGCCAAACCAGCAACGAGCTAACAGGAGGAGAAAAGGAAAGTTGTGAAATATGAGTCGTCCTCCTCTCCAGAGCCAATGTGCATCATCCAAGGCGCTGCTGTGATTTTTATTAGATGCACCCCACAGTGCTGGGACCAAAATGGCCACCACAGTGATGTCAAGGCAGTGACCCGGCTTCCTGAGCAGCACAGACTGTGCTCTGTCATCTCTCTCAGCTCTGTTCTCAGGTGCTTCCTGAGCCTCAAAGATCATCGTCTGCACAGAAATGTGTGTGAGCATGCATCTGTTGACGTGCTGTGTGTGTGTTTGTGTGTGCGTGTGTGTTTCTGTGCTGCAGCTGTCAGCGGTGATGTGATATGTAGCTTCCAGCCACCCTCACTGCTGTGTACCATGAAAAGGAGATCTGAACAGAAACAGATCAATATGGAGAAACAGACATCCCTAAAAGTATTTGATCCTGAATGTGGCAGCTTCTCAGACTGCAGCATTTTTCATTCTCTTATTTATTTATTTCAAAGATTTGCACCAATGTTTAACGAGGCCACAGTCAGTAAGTGGGACGTGCATCATCCATATCTTTAATATCCTGCATAGAAACCATTTAAACAACGTGATGGTCAACTCAGCTGCACCCAGATGTAGAGCACAGAGAACCAGCCCCTGTGGGTAGTGGGCCTTACCGTCACTGTGGCAACCAAGGTGTAGCTTTGCTGGTTGCCAGGGGCAACAAGAGAGTAGCTGTGTAGGGTGATACGCAGCGGTAGGGAGCAGGGAGGGCAGGAGGAGATGTGAACGGCAGCAGGTGAAAGGAGGAGGAGGAGGGGTGGTGGTGGTTAGTAAGGTAAGCAGGTGCAGAGAGGAGGAAGCGAGGAGGAAGAGGATAAGATGAAGAGATGTGACAACGAGGAGGAGGAGGAGGGGCGACGTTAACCTCGTTGCTGGGCAGGCGCGTTAGCAGCTTCCTGAGAGTCTACGTTCAGCTGTGAAGACGTCACCTTCACTGGTGCATCTGTTGAGCGCTCGCTGCCGTCTGTCTTCTGGTGAAGGCTCGACCTCCATCATCTTCAAACCCTGTCAGTGCAGTGCTTCTCAGATATAATAGACCATTCATGGACACAAATGACTTTATTATCTAACGAATAATTTACATTATTATGTATTGGAAACAACTGCATCACCATCTTTGGAAAATCCTGTTTGCTGAAGCATTGATCTGTAACTGTTACTTTATCAGTCGGGCTTTAATCAGTGCAGTGCTTTGTTTTAGGTGATTCAGAGCAGGCTCCACCCATACACTGTGTACAGAGTGGATGATGCTAACATGATGCTACATGTTGGTTATTTGGAACAATAAGTGACCATATTTGGATATGAGGTGAGGAGGAGGAGGGGTCTGACCCTTGATGCTGAGGGTGCTGCACAATATGTATGAAAGTCAACTTCAGGTCTGGTCTTGTTGGACATCAGACATGTCAATCAACCTAACCACACCCCTAAATCTTCCTCTTTTTGACGCCTAATATCTAATTAATGATGAAATGCTTTCAGATGGACCAGGAGAATTAACTTTATCTAATAACATCACGATGACTTGTGGGAAAAATGTATTGACTAAATATTTCAGGACTGAAAATGACTATTTTTAAATTGAAGTAAATTGGAACCAGCTACTAGTGGCCGTTGAGGGTATTGCACCTTTTTGCACTTATGCATTGGCCTCATTTTTGAGTTGCTTGGTACATTTCTATTATCAGTTTATGTTTCCACCAGTAATTTAACTGTAAGAATACAGTCAGGATTTTTTGTCTCCTGCTGTTATTTGTTCAATTAGATTGGTAAATATTTTCATCAGTGGCCTTAAATGAACTCCCTGACCTGCTCTTTCTGGAGTGGTGTGACCCACATTTAAGGAGGAGGAAATTATTGAGTAGGTTCAATCTAAAGCTCAAGGAAATTCAGTTTATTTGCTAAAAGCTGAATGAGGACAGAGCCGGCTCAAAAAATAAAATAAACCTCAAGGTCAAATTATTGATAATTAAAATATTTTCTGATGAAATTTTCTGTCACATGTAAATTTTGAAGTTTTTTTTTGTACCACAAGCTCTTTTTCTTTCTCAGTAGCATATGTGCTTATTGGAGCACGTGTCCTCATGGTAAGTTTGAGTGGACATCGATGACCTAAATGAGGTAACACAGCAGAAGTGGTCACATCATTTCGCCAAGGCATCCATTTTGGCTCCGGCTGTGAGCAGAGCGTCCGGTGAAATCAGAGCTACAGCTGTGTTCTGTGAAATGAGACGCTCGGATCTGGACATGTTTGAGAGTCACATGAATGTTTTAAAGAGAAAGAGGAAAAAAAACATCAATTTAGTGATGTCGAGGTATCTAAATGAATAACTGAGGTTTACGTAGATAATGTGGAAAATAAAAGTCAGATTGTTTGGCTTTGTTTTGGTACCAACTGTTGAATCTGACGACCTAGAATAAGCACAGAGGAGGTGTTGGCTGTAACAATGGCAGTGGGACTTCACCAGACACCAGGAGGAGGCCTCTGGTGAGGGGGAGCGTCCCCCTGGAGACACCTGAGCTACCTGTACAGCTGTCACACATCATAAAACCAATTACTGGCGCTGGCTTTACCTAATTACATCCTGACTGCCTTTGTTTGTGTTGCCAGGTGGTTGCCTTAGTGATGGACGGGGAGTCGGAACCAAACCCTGTCGTGGCAGAAGAGGCAGGGGAGCGGGTGGAGCCCATGGATGCCACTCCCTCCCCCCAGCAGCAGGCCACGCCCCCCTCCGAGGAGTCTGGGGAGGCAGTTTCCATGGTAACAGAAGATGGATCCTCAAAGGAGGGTGTTACAGAGGACAATGATGATGACGTGGTTCTCGTAGGGGAGGAGGCTCCCCAGCCTTCTGCCACATCCTTTTCCCAAGACATGCCCAGCGCAGACAGCCCGGAGCCGGCTGCTGCCGTGGCAACTGTAGACATGTCCGCAGCGGCGATGCCTTCCAAGGCCCCCAGTTCTCCCGCGTCTTCCAACACCTCTACTGTGGCGGCGCCTCCGAAGCCTCCAACCACAGCAGCAGAGCCTATTGTCATTGACGACGAGGAGGACTCTGAACAGAAAGACACTTCCCCCTCCTCACCAGCGCCCCCCGGAGGCTCCTCTGCGTCCCACTCGCCAGGTGCACTCAGCAGCACTGAGCCAGACTCGGAGATCAGGATCGCCAGTGTCACCACGCTGAGCTCCAGTAGCCAGAAAGGAAACTCCAGCGTCTCTGCAGTGGATCCAGAGTCTTCGCCGCATCCAGAGGAGGCAGACATGAACCTGATGATAACCTCGGTGACATCACTGCAGGGGGGAGCGGTGGGCGTCACTGCGGTGAGAAACCTCAGAAATGATTTTGTTTCCCAACTCGACTTCAAATTTACACAAACGGTGTTTTTTGTGTTTGTGATTTGGAGGGAGCTGAGGTCTTGTGATGTTGTCTACTGGTGAAAGCAGGTGTTCTCTGCTGGCAAAGCCGCTTTATTCCTGGCAAAGTGGATAATGGTATTTTTGTGAAGACGCTGCTGAGAGCTGGTATTTTATGCCAATATTTATTTATCTGAGCTGCTCTGGCAGGTACTGAGGTTGTATTCAGACAGCATATGACACCAGTGTGTCTCTGATTCCTCATCACTTTGTTTTCTAATCTTTTATCACCACAGAGAAACTCTAACCTAAATAACTTGTGTGTGTCTCAGGCAGGTGAAGGCCAGGCGGAGGAAAACGGTCTGCAGATCAGCAACGCGTTCAGCCTGAATC
Organism: Pseudochromis fuscus; assembly: GCA_900323345.1. Lineage (NCBI taxonomy): Eukaryota > Metazoa > Chordata > Actinopteri > Pseudochromidae > Pseudochromis > Pseudochromis fuscus. Next base: position 78,544 of record OOFC01018919.1, read on the forward strand.
CCGACACCCCATCTGGTCGACCCACCGCCTCCTTCAACCCTGGGCGGGGCTCAGGCCAGCTGGTGCAGAATGGAGACACAGGGACACACAACAGAGCAGGTAACAAGTTTATTACCCTCACAGGTGAGGTAACATGACAAAAATGAAGGCCCATGTTTGATGGTGGTCACTGGGAATTAGCTGAACCTGAAGAAATCAAAGCCTGAATCTAGGGAACAGCATCACATGTGGTTGTCGGGCACCTGCACGGTGTTTGTGCTGGTTCTGATGAGTGTGTTTCCTCAGTGCTCACTGTCTCTTTGCTTCATGTGAAACCTGCTGCTCTGCTTCAAAGCTTCAAACCACTATTTGCCTTTGTTCTTAACTCACCACCTCATTTGGAGTCAGGGCCGAACCAAACTAACTGAGAGGAGACAATAACCTGGATCAGCAGACAGTCATTTAACTTTCATGTTGAGGTTACTGGGTTTGGGTTATGATCAAACAATGGAGGCAACTTTGTAAATTAGGTAGAAGAAAATGTATAGTTAATGAATTTGACAGTTGCATAAATGTCAGATTATCAGTTTCAAAATTTCCAGTTTCTGAACATTACAGGCACCATGATACAGGTGTTCATCGTATATATATTGAAGTTCTGCTTATGTGTCGGATCCCAAAGCTGGAAAATGCCTCCGAACTGGAATCCCCATGTCCGAGTGAAAGCTCTCACCGTCTTTAGATGCAGAAACATTATGGAAACAAGGAGCAAAGCTTTGCTCAGCTGAGGCAGGGATGAGGAGAAGCTCAGTGCAGGTGTTCAGAGACATACTCCACGTTGTCATCAGTCACTCACACTGCTTCATCCTGCAACACCACACAGTATTTCCTTATTGAAAGCTCATTCTTGGTAGTTACACATGTTTACTTTGTGTCATCATGATCGAGGATAAAATACTTAATAAATTACCTTTTTTTTCCATAGTTTTTGAAGCTCCTCAGCGTTTTGGGATCTTACAGATTTTCTTTGATGACTCTTTGATGCTTCAAATAAATCTTCTGGGTGGTTTGGTTTCATAGGTTCATCAGTAACTTCAGCCTCCTGCAGGTTTTTAACCCGGTGCTGTTTTGGCTTGAATGTTTTGTACCACTGAGGTTAATAATAAATCAAAAAACCAGACACGGTCAACTTGATCTAAGAAAGACAACACTCCCTCGATCCACCACACTGCAAACCAGTAGAGGTGTTTAAACTGAGCGTTAATAGTTCCCATGTCATCATTATCCACTCAGACTTTAGAGGAGGAGGTGGGTCACTGGATCTGGACCCGGGACGGTCCTCTGCTCCTGTGTCGCTCCACACAGACTGTAGATGGTGCTGTTGACAGGAGTTACTCCTCTTTCTACTTTAACAACCAGAAAAACAACAAATGTTTTGGCTGCAGGTCCAACAGGTGTGACTCTGATGTTAACATGTCCTGGTTATCACTTGTGGTCATCAGGTGAAGAAGCTTTGAACATTTATTTTTTGTTATTGTCAGGATGGTTTTTTGTTTCTTACCACGTGTCCTGGTTTTGATGCACGACTTATCTCTGTTTCACTTTTGGTTTCCGGCATCTGTGTTGAGACAGAAGTGCCAAATAAATCAAAATAAAACATGTTATCATTGCAGGCGGTGCCCAGATTTTTAATGTTAAGAAGGATGCAGACATACAGTAATGTGCAAGAGTTGTAAGCAAGTGTGAGAACAGTGCTGTAAAGTAGTATTAATAGTTTATTTTTATCACTTAACAAAATGCAAAGAGAGTCAACAGAAGAAAAATGAATTAAATCAATATTTGGTTCAACTACCTAGAAGAATTAAAGGGTGATCACACCAATTATTGATTTTATATTTTTGCACTTTGTTACATTTTTCTCATGACAGTTGGCTTCAGTTCTCCGTCCTTCATCCGAACACGAGGCTGTCTACATACTTTTGACCTCACGTGGTTTGTTTCCCTGCAGATTCGTGGATCTCTCAGTCGGCCTCTGTCCCCCGCAACCAAAAACAGACGGGGGTGGACTCTCCATCACCAGCCACCTCGCTGCTAAAACCTCCGGGCCAGTCTTCCTCATCCACCTCCTCCTCAGGCTCCCAGCCACAGCCCAGGACTGTCAAGGTGATCTAGTCTGCTGGTTGATTTCCTGTGTAGTTACATTAGTTATGTTTTCATAAAAGACAATAACATGGTAGGAGAAATATAAATTGTATTCTAGAGTTAGAGGTTCAGATGTCAACTTAACCTTTTATCTGTTTTCATCAAATACTATAGTGAAAGGATAAGTTATAGTATCTTTAAAAAAAACTGTATTGGACTGTAATTATATATATTTGTTTACTTTGAATTAAAATATGAGATTTAAACATAATTTCCCTCATTTACGACCTCATCCAATTCAATGGTTTGTGGTGTATTCCCTCTCTTCGCCCCGACTACAATGTAACTGTATTTGAAGCACAATTGCACCGACAGCTAATAAATGAAAGTCATGGATTACTTATTTCCATTGTAAAACTTCCCCCCAGTTAAACCATCATTGTGTTTGTTTTTTCCAGGTGACCTGCGCTAACTGTAAAAAGCCTTTGAAGAAAGGCCAGACAGCCTATCAGCGCAAAGGCTCCACACACCTGTTCTGCTCCACCACCTGTCTCTCTGCCTTCTCACACAAACCTGCTCCCAAGAAGAGCTGCACCATGTGCAAAAAGTGAGTCCTGCACTGACACCACGGACCCTGTTTACACTCGGTTTGTAGATGCGTCTCAGGTGATCGGATCACAAGGGGACAGCGTTAAACTGCCACCATGACACATTGAGATCCGATCACTGAAACCACATGTGGAGGTGGTCTGGGATGCATTTCACCACATGTCTATTGTAGTGTGAATGCCAATGTGTCCTGATGTGTCCCTGACAAGGACGAGGTAATAAATACTCAGGCTCCAATTGACAATTAGATTATTTTTAAGTAGATAATAAGACTCAAACAGGTAAGATTTAGGAGATTGGTTAATTCGAGTGAACACGAGTCTCATTGGACACATTGGACAGTGTCCTCAGCTTCAAGGGTCAGACCCGCCTGCTCACTCCTCCCTACATATCCAAATATGGTCACTTCTGGCTCCAAACAACCAACATGGCGACATTCAAAACCTCCTGGCTTCAGATTACAAGTCAACAAACCAACTGGTGACATCACGTTAGCATCATCCACTCTATACTTAATCTATGACTGATGTAGACTATTAATAATTAGAGTTCAGATTGTACATGTAGTAGTTAAAGTACATTCAAAATAGTGTTTTTTTTAAATCATGAATCGATATTAGCTGATGTCTGTGGGAGTCTTAAATGTTTTCTTTTATTTCTTTTATCTTTTTTGTAATGTATCTGTTTTGTGTTTTTCAGGGACATCACAAACATGAAGGGAACCATCGTGGCCCAGGTCGACTCCAGCGAGTCTTTCCAGGAGTTCTGCAGCACCGGCTGTTTAGGTGCATATGAGAACAAGCAAAATCCCCCCAAATCAGGCCTGAAAACCAAATGCACCGTCTGCGGCAAGCTCACAGAGGTCAGTCTGCACGACACACTTACCAACACGTGCACACTCAGCCGGTCGGACATGTACATTTAGCTGTACTCCAATGACAACAATAAATAAATCAGAGCCAATGAGGGAAAATGAGCAGTATACAAGGACGTATGCAGCCAGGTTTCTTCCTTCCATGTGATAAATTCTTCATCTTAAGCAAAATCCAACAGGATATTCAGTTGTAATATGTTATATGTAAATCTTCACCTGTCCTCAGACTGCACCAAACATTCCCAACACCTTTCACTGTGCTGCAGAGTTTGTAATAAGAGCCTCCGAGCATGGCTGTAGTTTGGCTTCACTATCCCTTCATTATTTACATCCTTGGCTTGGATGTTTGTTTTGAATAAATGAATATTTCATGCTCGAGTCCTGTTGCATTTTATCTTCATCTTCTCTCCCTCCTTCTCATTTTTTTGGCTTTGATTCTCATCCCTTAATGAACACTCTCCCACCACCGTGTCAATTCCTCTGTATGTCTCTGTCTTTCTGTCTCTGCTCTGTTGTCTTCTTCCTCCTCAGGTCACTTTCATTCAATATTAATCCTTTCTTTTTCCTTCATCCTCCCCCGGCTTTGCTGTTTCTTCACCCTCTGCAACCTTTCTTTCTCCATCCTTTCATTTCAGTGCAACTTTCAGCTCAATGTTTGTGACCACATGTGAAAACACTATTTGCTTTAGTTAGTTGTTGATTGTGTTGAATTTCAGTAGCAATGAAAATAAATACACATCTTTTGTTATGTTATGTTCAGTGTTGGGCTGTTGGAATGTTGAAACCATCACTTCTGTCACTTAGTAACCATGGTTACCTGCATCTCTGACATTATAAGAATCATGTCTAATTATTCCACTATTGTTTTATTCTACATATCCATGATCAGTTTATACCGTAGGCTGTATAGATCATGACAAACCCAATGTGATGTCACCCGTTGGTTTGAGGAGTTTTTGAACGTCGCCATGTAGTTTGTGTGGAACCAGAAGTGACCACATTTGGATATCTGGTTTTGCACTTCTGCATTTTCCTCATTTTTGAGCCCCAGTTGCTTCGTCCATTTCTATAAACAGTCCTTGGTTTATATCCATGTTTTGTTTAATTTCACACACCTCTGACACATCTGGATTTCCACTTTTCTGCTGAGCTGGGACTGAGGTTAAACTAAAATGTTTCTATGTGAAGAAAAATGTGAATTAAAGAAAACTCATCAGGCCCTTTCTACATTTTCTTTGTTTTTGTTTTTCTGCAGATCCGGCATGAAGTTAGCTTTAAGACTGTGACCCATAAGATCTGCAGCGACGCATGTTTCAACGTTTACCGCAGGGCCAATGGGCTCATTATGAACTGCTGCGAGCAATGTGGCGACTACCTGCCCAGCCGGGCATCAGCCAACCACTTCCTGTTGGTCGATGGCCAACAGAAACGATTCTGCTGCCAGAACTGCATCAGGGACTTCAAACAGGTAACGTGGAGGCCCCACCTCTGGCACACAGGGGTTTAAAATTAGCTCCACCGTTTGTCTGTGGTTCCTTCACTTCATTCAGCTGCGTCGATGTGAAGCTTTGACAGTCGGAGCTTTCATTCATGTAAAGACTGTTTATTTTAATTTAGCTGTTTACTCCTCCTCCGCCTCACAGCCGGAAATCTGTCCAAAAAATATCTGCAGATGACGTAACACCAAATGTGTGCTGGTGATACAAAATAAATATCCAAATGAGACTGGAAGTAATGAACCAGAATATCCACAGAATTTGCACAATGGCTGTTGAAGATATGGTCAGAGGTAAAGGAAAATTATTAAAGATGTAGAGAACACACACACAAGAAACAAGATAATTACATAATTGCTCATTAAATTGTCTTAACCTTTCTATCTGTGGAGATCTTCCTTGATGATATAAAACCACCTATAGGCTCTATGCATGCAGCGGTGTGACGTATTTTCCGGTAAAATCTCAGGAGGCTGACCACTTCCGGATCCACTGCTTTCAGTGATGTGGTAGTCTCTCCGGTCGTGTGTTTAAGTGAAAAAAACTAGTAATTACATATTCTTTTTTCGTTTGTTTGTTAGTTTATGTACTCGCGCTCGTGTATGTGCGTCGTTGCGTTTTATTATGACGGCCAAAAAAGGGAAGTTTTATTTTCAGAAGAGAGAAGACAGCGCAGCTAGCCACCACTGCTGCGTCCCAAAATGCACGGCATCAGCTAAGTGTAACTCCGTTCTGAGTTTTCACACGTTTCCGAAGGATGGTGAATTACGGAAGAAATGGATGATTAATATAAGAAGAGACCAATTTTCTGCGACAGATGCCACGCGAGTGTGTAGCAGGCACTTTACAGCAGCAGATATAATACAGCCTTCAACTCCTGGAGGACGGAGAGTTTTAAAGAAGGGAGCTGTCCCAGTTCTCTTTGAGTGGAACAATTATTCTGTACCTGCCCCACGTCCCACGTCCCAGTGTTTGGGATCGGACAGAGCGACCTGATCCCCCTTGTGCCGCAGCCCCTGATGAGACCGATCAACCTATGGACTATCTGGATCATGACTGCTGCTCATTACAATTTACAAACACGGTGAATGACACACATTTCTTTAAAATATACAGACATAAAATAAATATGCTACAATCCGGTTGTAAAAAAAGTATTTTGATATGTCCCTGCTTTGCTAGTTAGCATTAGCACAACTTACCTTCAAAGTTA
>OOFC01018920.1:1816-21216 GCA_900323345.1 Pseudochromis fuscus
CTCCTGTTGATAAGTTACACTTGCAAATATTAAAATGTGTGTGTGTGTGTGTGTGTGTGTGTGTGTGTGTATGTGTGCATGAGTGGGAGCATATGAGGTTAATGATATAAAAAAATGTGTGCACCCTGTCAAAAAATGTATTGCAGTCATATCTACTCAGTTAAACATGCACCCCAAAAACAAATGTAATTCCTGCAAGCTCAGTCATGTTCGCACATTATCAGACAGAGAGAGAAAAGGAGGGCGGGGGTGGGGGGTAAAAACAGGAACAGGAAATCTTTGGAAAAAGAACAGGAAATGTGTGTATTGTCTCCCAAAGACAATGTCAGTTTCACCACAGTACTGTTTGTATTGTAAGACTGGTAATGTTCTATATTTTTTCTTCATTTCAACAAAACCCACAAAAAAATGAAATAATGAACTGTTAAGAAGTGTTAAAAAGTCCTATAGACCCATAGCTTGTTACCAGCAGAACATATTAACCTTTTACCTCCGAGTGCAGCTCCGGCGTTCTGCACATGCGTCTTTGGATTACCGTAATTACGTCACGGTTTGCGCAATCGGAAAAATTCGAACGGTTCCTGAGAGCTGAGATGTTGCACTTTACAGTGAATATGGCGTCATTACGGTAATTTCACCAGCGCCTCCCCCAGAAGCCGGGAAATTAGCTGATTTACTAAATACTACGTGTTGTAAGAGTGTAATGACAGTGAGGAGGAAGCAAGAATAGCTTAGAGTAATAGAGTTTTAGTGAAGAAAAACACTGCAACTGCACGTGAATGTTAGATTTTGCATGTTAGATTTGAATTTGAAATCAAAATAAATATTAAACAGTCCAGGTGGAAACTTGCAGGGTCAGGTGGTAAAGGGTTAACAAGCCCCTCAGTGTTGTTCGACTATAATGGTCATTGTAGTTTATTTTGAGTCAGTTTCACGTACAAAGTTCTGCAGCCTAATGCTTACACGGACATACAGTCATCCACATCACCAACAAGTGCTCTGCTGTTTACTTAAAAATGTAGCTTGGGGTGCTGGAGACAAGCACTTGTTACGACATATGCACACACATTATTATGCTATTAATATGTTTATATTTTTAATGTGAATGGTTATTTTTACTCACATGGCTGTCTTGTCTGGGGACAGGACATTGATTGTAACCCACCTCCTTAAGAAAATCATTTAAAAGGAGCAGAAAAGCACATCCACACACACACACACCACCACCACATGTGTATGCTAACACTAACTTCCCATGTGACCTTTCTTCTCATCAAGTGCAGAATGTTAATTAGCCTGCCTCACGCTCAGAATAGTGTGTGTGTCTCCTCAAGGTTAAATGGCATTTCTGTCCCAATGATTTCCAATTACAGCGACGGCAGTAACTGTCAGAAGCTTTCATTGTTATGACATTTTCTTGAAACTACTAAAAGGCAATAAAGTAGAGATAATAATGCTGTGTATGATCAGTGGGAACTGGAAGATCTGGACTAAAGGCAGTTTGGTTTCACGTTTAACACAATTCACTTGAAACACCACCCAAGGAAGCTTACTGCATCACACACACACACACACACACGACTGTGCACCACACACACACATGCAGCGTAGCGCTCCATGTTTGAGTGGCTTATTGTTCTCTGGCATAGGGAACACAATATCCAAGTCTGGTAATAGAGGTTAGATTAATTGCTGACAAATCTGTATTCAGCAGTTCCCTTTCTCTCTTCCTGACAGATTTATGACAGAGATTGATGGAGAGGAGGGACGAGCTGAGAGCCGTCTCTGTTCACTGAGAAAAGAGGACAACAGCCCAGTGAGTCAAAGAGCAAGAGAGAAAGGGGGAAAAAGACAAACACGATTGTTTGGGTCAGATCTTACACATGGCCAGATATTTTGTTGTTGAGCTTGTAGCAGACATACACTCTTATATCTTAAACAGGAAAATGACCTTCAATAAATATTTCTTGGCTGAGATGATGTTCCTAAGAAATCAGAGACTGGAAATTGGGCACATAACTGTCTGTAAAACAACAAATTGTGATTCACACTCTGGTTTCTAAACAGATAATAATAAAAAATAACATATTACACAGAATTTATTGGAATGAGCAAAGCTACTGTTTTTATTCTTTACACTTAGTTAAGTCATCCAGCTGCTGGTGGTGGCGACATATTTACTAGACAGACTTGGAGGAAGTGTTGTTCAGTGTATTTCAGTAAATGTGTCAGTATACCTTCATCTGCAACTGTTACTGATGACATTAATAATAACTGTATCACACTCAAGTGTATCGGTTTTAAGTGGCATCCATGTGGTTCACTATCATGACAGATTCATGGCCATATTATTGCAATTATTATTAGTTTCAATCATAAAAAAAAACTACTACAGAGGGTAAAAGGACAACTGAGATCATTAATACTCCCAATTATTAATCATTTTTATCATAAAAAAGATGTATCTCGATGTTTTTACAAAACCAGGATCTTCATGGGCACAAAGGATTAAAAATAAAAGTCTTGAAACCGATACATTAAGACCAGAGCTGATTGGTTCTGTGCTGACCTTGAGTTTTAATGAAACTGAACCCATGTGCTAACAATAAATGCCAAACACAATAAGATAAGTTGTAATTTCACTGTGGGTAAATATGTGTATTTTGACCAACTGGCAACACATACAAAGCGTTATGTGTGGGATCCAGCACAGTTTAATGAACTGATCCGATTCTGCCGATCCCTAAGTTCAATGCATGATATAAAAACCATCTTAAATGTCCTGTCCGCCTCTCCTCCTTTGGACTGATGTCACAGCCAGAAGCTCGTCTCATTGGCTGAGGCCACAGCCCGCCAGCTGCTTGTAATCAGGACCGTTTTGGAATCGGGATCACATGACACCCTCAAGGCACACATGCCCACATAGATATACACATACAGAGTGCAGTGCATCTTTAACCTCATAGCCCTTCCCACAGGCTACTCCTTTGCAGCCAGGATCACCTCCAGATGTGCACACTGTGTTCTTACCTAGGGATAAAAACTGGGGGAGGGGTTTCAGCACAAGTGTGTGTGTGTGTGGGGGGGGGGACAAAGCGAGTCAGGAGGAAGGTAAAGAACCCCATGTGCATCTCCCAGGCTATCAGGGGTGGGACTAGTATTTACCTTTTTTGAATGATGTAACAGTTTTCAATTGAAATAAATATTGGGAGGTCAAAGTCCTACTGGAAAGGATTGTGGTTCTGCTGCCTCCTAGTGGAACAACTCTGCAAACACAATAATAAACACACATTTTATGGAGTATATCTTTGAACTGTAATTATTTATTTTCCATTTTTCCATCATCAAAAATTAAATTACATATACATATAAAACATGAATAATTATTTTACTCAAGACTAATCATTCAGTGGTTGAAGAGACAAGGCATTGCTTTTTCTATGGCTAGGTTAAGGTTACTGCAGTACTGGTGCTCTTCTCCCTGAAAGCCTCCCACTCTTTCTCTCTCTCTCTCTCCCTTTTCCTCTACTGTCACTCTGTCCTTGAATCAGACACAGGTTTTGTGTTATATTCATGAGTAGGACACAGCCTCACACAGTGCACAGATTTCACTTTTATCTACACATAAAAAAATGAATGGGTTAGGGAAACAAAAATTGAATACAATCATCCAAAATGGGACCCAATAACACCCCCACCCCCATGCCCCAAACGTGTACACCCCATTACTGACTATGAAAAGGTTTGTTTTCAGTTGGATGTAAGGTCCAAGGTAATAAAAGTGACAGCACTACGGTTATGTGTTCTATGACAGGCACACATGTACTGCACGTATATTTATACTCACATCCATCTAAATGTATGACCTCTCCTGGTCACATGTGTTTGCAGTCATCCCACAGTTTACTGAAGGCATATAACTGTATATTTACCAAACATTCACATATACACTAATGAGTTGACAGTAAAGCTTGCAACACATAATGCTCATTAAACGAGCGTTGGCTATTGCTAATAATTAAATTGTTTTATTACAGCACGTTTGCAATCCTAAACACTGGATGTTAAACAGTGATTTTATAATTTCAATTAATCTCTTTTCGTCTTAATTTACACAGCAATATTTAGTCTTTGCACTCACTCTTTTGATTTTGAATATGCATTTACACGATGAATAATATACTCTTTTTTCATGCCATTCATTGATTTAGTTATGGGTCCTCAGATACACAAATTCAGTTCACATTCAGAAGTCTGACAGGATCAAAGCAGAATTACGTAACAGCAGACGCACTGTACAAAACGTTCATATGTGCCATGGAGGAGGTATTACTGCTTGTGATATTACAGTGACAGATTATTTTATTTGTGCACTTTGCTGAACAGAAGAGAGGGGGACTGAGTAACTCTGGCTTAAACACTCTGTTTTTCTGAGATGTCTCACTTTAAGACGCTGACGTCCCTGATTGAAGTCCAGCCCAGGACCTGTGGTTGCACATCACCCCTTTTCTCTCTCTAGCTGCAAACAGTCTCATTGAAAATACATCAAATTTAATAGGTGATTATAGGTTTTCATTGTTCAATTAAATATCAATCTATCATTGTTTTAAGACTCAAGGATAAAAAAGAAGTGACAGCTGCAGTTTATCAGACAAACTCTTCATGTCTCCCAGCAGACCTCTTACTCTCCATGTAATAAGCAGCCATGACGTTATTTTATTTTCATTCATTCATCAAAGTATTAGTTATGTGCTGCATTTCTCGGCGTTTCTCTTGCTTACTAAAGTATATACAGAAAGTAAAGAGAACATGTTGAACTTTTATATCTAAAAATAAACTGTAATCATTTTGTAAAATAATTAAATTGCTTAGTAGAGATTTTTGAAAATAAAATATATCATAACTTCTTTATCTACAGAAAGTGCAACTACAAATAAAGTACTATTGAAGATCATTCTGTTGAACTCTTTTGCCTATTAGCGTTCCCAGCTTTGAGGTGACACCGTGTGTGTTGAACTCAAATAAAGAGTCTTATCGCATATAAATTAAAGACAACCACCAGATGTTACTCTGATTACAAAACAACAGGGGGAGTACATGACCTTGTTTATCCAAAATTAGATGTCTCGGGAATTAGCATGATAAATGTCAATATACAGTCGCTTCTATTAACTATGTGTAATTGTTGTCTTTTTGTTTTTTGGCACAAGTAATGAAAGTGTTTTTGGCTTCAAAGTTCACACAAAGATGGATAAACAAGGTTGTACAGGTAGAAAAGGGCCCTGATAAATAAAAAAAAGCTGTTGTACGGGCAATTTTGGTTGGATTGTGGGTAAATTATTGCTTAAAAGTAAATCCTCAAGCCCCCGTTACCAAAAAGTATAATTCTCTTGATATTCAAAGGGACACACACACACAGTTTGCATCTCTGTTGGACACAAACACACACACACACGCACACATAATTTTTCTGACCTTGTGTCATCCGAAATGCCTCGCAGTAGCATTCACGTTCTCATCTGAGGTAAAGAAATGAAACTGTACAAACACGTGACATTCTGAACAACACCCTTCATCCTACACAATCATTAATTCAAACACAAACATCCACAAAAGGAAAAGTTTACACCTTAAAAACAGTGTTGATGCCACTGAAGTGGGTCTTCTAACAATTACACTTTTCAGTTTACACCATCACACAAAACTGACACAAAGGTTTATGCCCCACGAGAGTATGTCTATGTTTTACTGAATCTGCAATGAGATTTTATTTTTATTTTAATCTACCAAATAATCAACCATATCATCACTATTTTTTTTTAAAAAGGAACACACTCATGGCACATTGAATAAAAAGAGATTCTAGTAGATTTAAGGAATGACGACTGGCAAACCTACACAGATTAGTAAAAAGAACCTGGTTTGTTTTAAAAGGAGCATTTACACTCCATTATATAGCCCAGCTAAGTGTCCAGTGGTGGGATGAAAATAGTTTGTTGTTTCTGGTGAAAGGGTGAACAAAAAAGGAGAAGAGGTTGGTGTTGCTATATGTGATTGCCTTTCTATCTTTGTGAGGACCGAATGTCTTTATAGCTGCTATAATCAATATCCTATTACCTTACCTAATATCCTAATACCCCAACAATGGATCACATGACTCATATGTCAAAGGGGTCACCAAGAACCAACAATACAATGTTGCAAAAATCTCCACTTCCTTGTAGCTTTATGGACTCTGTAGCTTACTGTAGCTAATTATTACCTCCGCTAAGGGGCGTTGCCATGATTGTTTGTTTGTTTGTTTGGCTGTCCATCCAGCTGCCTGTCTATTAGCAACACCGCAGAAAAATAACTGAACAGATCTCAATTTTCTTTGAGAGATATAAGGTTTTACATTTTTAGATCAGCAAGATCAGAGGATGGGATCTTGATAAAAATCTTAAAAAAATAAATCCTTATCAGTTAAAATTGGGGAATGTTAAAAAAAAAAAAAAAGATAGTGTTGCTATTTCAATTCTGTCTATAACATCAGATTGTATCGAGAGGTTTTGTTCTCTGAGTGCTTTCTAGTTTTGCTTCCTGTTTTCCCTCACTCCCACTGCCCTCATGTTTTCTATTTAAACACCAGCTGCCTTCCCATGAAAGCCTGAATGACTTCTTGACTGATATTTTTAGAGATGAATCAGTGCTGTTGACTGGGTGAGATGTAGGGCTATCTGAAAAGTTGCATCCAAATAAGTTTTGTATGAATGTATGGTCTCCAGCAATGAAAATGTCTCCACATTTCAGTGTGATCAGCACCACTGCCAGCGGCTGTCAGAGCTTGCTTGTTTCATTATTTACTGTCGGTGGAGCAGCTCCAGGATTTGTGTCTAGATTACATCAGCAGGTTCTGTCTCAGTGCTTTTAACAAATTAATTAAAAGTGAGCCGTTCAATAGTATCGCATTCTCACAGGTGAATACTGTTTCGTCTTAAATACCTTCTTTCAGCTTCACGTTGAAGATGGAGAGCCAAAGACACTGTGCTCTGTCCTTGTCTGGTTTAGCAGCTGAAAGTAAAAGATCTAGCTTTGGACCATCAGGGTTTGTCACGGCTCACCAGGTTACGATGTTTAAAGATGCTGTTCAGTTAAATAATAAATAAAACAGCCCTAACCATAGTATGTTTGGGTGTGTTAAGTCAGGGCTGGTTGCTGGTCATCGGGTCAGAGTAAGAATTATTTTAGCATAGTTTTTAATTTCAGAGCTTTGGTTTTGGGAAGTTATATTTCAAATACATTTACAAACCTCACAAAGATAGAAGTGCACGTGTGAATGAACTGCACCCTTTTCCTTGTCTGTGTGTTTGTGGACAGTATTATGGCTAGCTGGTAGAAATTGTCGAGACTTATTTCTCTAATCACGGAGGTGGCTGATGGTCGAAGCAGCCAAATGTCCCGCGGTCCAGACCTCCAGTCCAGTGATACAGCTGAGTCTGTCAGGAGTGTAGACATCCTTTACTCATCAATGAATGTGATCCCTTCAATCCTGTAGGGTGAGACACACACATCCAGAGTTATGACTGTGCCTCACATTCGAGCAATAATTACAACCCATTGAAGGAGCAAGTGACCACAATGTGTAGCAGGATTTTTCCCAGCTGGCAACAGTGAGGAAAAAAAGCAAGGGGGTGGGGGGGTATGGCCTTGCCTTTTTAGCAGCCACAGACCGAGTGTCCTTTTGATTGGAGCTGAGGGATTTCCACACGGTTGTTTTAGACATTTCATCAGATATATTAATATCAGAGGGATCACACCTGAGGAACAGGGAAACAGGAAGGAGCAGACAGAGGATGAGGAGGGATGTGAGCTGGGACTTGGATTAGAGGTCTCAGTGTGTTAGTATTCACAGGGGACACTTGGAAACAAAGCACCAGCATCAAAAGACATGCATGCATATAGATAGAGGAGAAAACTCTCTCATAATCTCACCATTAGGGGATGTCTGTCATTTCCATGTATGCATGTGTTCTCACCTGGGATCATGTGCTTTTGGAGTGTGAGTGGGTTTGCTGCTCTCCATGGGAATCTGCACCACACTTGTATCTTCTTGTTTTGCACCGAGCATAACCTGTGATTCCTAGAAGACACAACAATGCCATGAACTTATTAAATCCATGATGCATGTTTACTGATAACCAAAGATTGATGTGCATTTGAATTCTCAAATTGCACTACCTCCTCCATCTTTTTGGAGGCATCATCCAGGTTCTTTTTCTTCCATTCTGGCATCAAGTCATCCAGGTAGCTTAGTTCTCGCTTAGAGAAACAAAAGTCCAGCAGCTTGCGGATGAAGACCAGAGCCAGCACCTGCAGGCACAGCGGGAGCAGCACACGCCTGTTATTTAAATGTGAGACACGGAGAAACTAGTGATGACACTGGATGATGGCGGTGGTCAACCCACCATCATGGGGAAGACGATAGCAGCAGGTGACGTCTTGATGACCCAGAGTAGCACCAGACAGGTGAGCTGGGTGAGCGTGAACAGGTGCACCTTCCTCAGGGGGACGTGTCGCAGGTAGATGAAGTCTGGCTGGTGCTTCGCCGGCATACCGAACAGTTTCAGACGGTCAAAGAACTGAGAGGCAATTAAGACAAACACAGGTGGAAAGGGAAGTGAGAAAAGGTGAGGAAAGAGTGAGTTAATGAGAGCAGAGTCCAGAGACAGATGGTGAACGTGGCAGAAGAATGGAAGTAATTATGAATGACAAATTTAGCTGGATAGTTGAGACGATTAACTGTCAAGCCTCAATGAATTGCAACAGTATTAATGAGATTAAAAGAGGGCATAAAAAGGACAGCCAACTCAGTAAGTGACTCGGATGAGGAAAGCAAGAGGGACATTTTATATTTGAATTATTTCCCACTGAAGTAACAATACTGAAGAAAGGTCAGAGCTGAAAACAGATTTATTCACATGCTATTGCTATTCTTAGCATTTTGGAAATTACTCTGATGGCATCCTTTACTCTCTTTGACACTAAAACTATTCAATTTATAGTTAAGCCATAGTCGCTGTAACTGGCTATAAATTATCCTCACAATATAAGCTTTTGTTGCTGTGTTAAATTTCTATTCATGGCACATTATATTTATTTACACAATTTCCCCTCGGGGATCAATAAAGTACTTTCTGGTGTTACCTGGATGCCTTTTAACGAAGAGACTCCCATGTAAAGGAAAACACCGTACAGCACTGGCATAGGAATGAACTGAAAACAAACAAACAACAAATCAATACATCCACATGTCAATCAACTTCCCTTAGGTTTCACAAGTGTGATTGATAACATTACCACAGGCACAGGTCCATTCAGGTTATTTATTCTGCCTGTTACACATGATTTTCCTATTGTAAAATGTGCTTTGAACACAGTGTAATATCTAATTTAAATGGTTTGATTCTCCTGATAAAATCTCCCTGCCAGGAGGGGGCAGCATTGCATCAACTTATCTGACTCACCTGCAGGGCTCCTGTCATGAATACAGAGCAGCCCATGAGCAGGAAGATGACCAGTCCAGTGAGCCGTTGCTCTCTGATGCCCAGGAAGCGAGGCTGCTCTCCTGGAGCCGAGCTCTCTGACTCCAGCTTCAGACTGTTGACATGAGAGATGGACAAGACAGTGGCCGCTACAAACCAGGGCAAGCCCATGATGGAGCATACAGCCAGCATCACCCCCACCATCAGCAGGTCCAGGTGGTACCCACAACCCTTCTGTAAAACAGAGAAAAGGTCAGATACAGGTTCATAACCTAAAAGTAAAAAGTATAATTTGAACTTTCAGTTTGTTTTTTTTGTTCTTGCCAGTAGCTTGTGCTCTTTGCGGTTGATGATGACGGCAGTTATCTGTTGGTCCATGAAGATGAGGATGGTGCAGAGAAGAGCAGGAATGGAGGCAGCCAGGACTGTCCACCATGGGTTGCGTCCTATTGGATTGATTAACCAGCCACGATCATCTCTGGTGGGCTGGAGGAACAAATTAATAGAGGTATGAAGCCACATTGCTACCCTGTGTGGTTTTACATCAAGATCCTCAAGTTGTACATTTCCTGAATACCTGGAATTTGCTCGGCACCTTCAGCTTCTGGGAGGGCACTCCAATGGCAAAGTCAACCAGGACCATGAAGACGATGGTAAGGAACACGGCAAAGTCACTTATCATAGATCGCACCTGGACACAAAAGGTAAGAGCACTCAGAGATCCATGATTACTAATGTGGCTTGCTACTATTTGCCAGTTGGCATTAATCTATCAAATAGTCAGCTACTAAACTGGTGCATTACCTTGGTAGGGAAATATCGACTAGTCTTGAATTGTTTAAGGAAGGCGGACATGAAGAACGTTGAGAAGAACAAGATGGTAGACCAGAAGAGAACATCTGGGGTGTAGGGACCATGGTGGCCACATGCTGTTCCAACAAAGTGACCCTGCAGACTGATACACTCCTGTAGAAATTCACAGAAATGTATTAAAGCAAAATGACTGGAGCAAAAATAGACGAGAGGCGTCCAGAGAGCAGAAAGAAAAACGTCTGTTAATACGGGAGAAACAAGGCAAGCCTCTGGCGTGCTCCGTTATACACACAGCAGTGAAAGGTTAATTGATTGAGTGTCCTTGTCAGTGTTTGCTAAGGTACTTAAGAGCGGTTAGCAGCTAAAGGGAAGGTGAAGGGGGTTAGTTGATAGTTAACAAAATTAAACAAACTCAAGCAAATGCGATGCGTGCTGTCATGTGTTGCACGTAGTTGTGTTACCTTGACAGTCAGGTTGGCCCAGGGTACAGTGGACGCTGTGATGTTTCGTTCACTCCACAGCTCTATGGTTTTATTACTGGGTTTATCAGGCTCTGCACACTTACAGCTACAGAGAGAGATCCACACACACAGAAAAATCATTGTATGGTGGCTGACAAAAAAAAAAAAAAAGTCAAATTAGGCCAGACATAAAGGGAACTGCGTGCAAGGATTTGATCTCTGCTGGATCCCTGTAGTAATGTTTTTAGGAAAGGCACAGTGAGTGAGATGGGATGTATTTTTAGAAAGGAGCAATAAAAAAGAACAGTGAAAAATCTACAGTGAACATTCAGATGAAAACAAGAGGAAAGGTGTGAATTGAACAGGTGTTACTCACAATGCCAGCGTGAGTTTGTCCAGATCGCTGTGTGCATTGAAGGGGTAGAGTTCCCCCAGGTGGAAGAGTTTCTCCAAGGCCTCGTAGATGAAGATGAGGCAGATGAGGGCGGCAAAGGCCTCCTCCGTGAACCGAGTGATGTAGCACACCAGAGAACTAGCATCGGTGGCAACCAACACCAAACACAGCAGGGCCGTCCACAAGCCTATGCAAGTCCGCAGCGAAAGATAAGACAGGTCGTAGTCCCTGCGACGGGAGGAGAGGAGATGAGAAGGAGTTGAGATTAGAGGACACTTGTAAGGAGAAGAAATGTCAGGGTTGTTGTGGACATACTTGCAGAACTTGAAGAGGATTTTCTCAAAAACGAGCACAGGACCAGTGCTGCCCAGGATGGTGAGAGGTTGACCAGCAAACAGAGAGTACGCTACTCCAGTCATAGACGCACCGAATAAAGACTCGATGGCGCTCTACAACATGAGATGGAAACACAGCACTCAGAAACACACAACTTCTTTTCTACATGTGCTCAACATTGTGTTTGTTTGTGTTCGTACAATGCGTCCTTCTGTGGCCTCCCCCAGCAGCCCTCCGAAGGTGATGACAGGAGACATGCAGGCACAGTAGAGGAAGAGGAAGGAGGCTATACACTGGAGGCTCAGGCCATCCTTGAAGTCACTCAGATAGAATGGAGCTTTCCTCTTGATGTCGAGTATCAGACCACCAAACAACCTGAGAGGAGACGAGGTGTCGGTCAGACAGCGAGCTGGTGATGGGATAGGTGTTGTCAAGCTGGCGCGCTGTGGTTAGTACATGAACGTGATGAATATGGACTAACATTACCTCCACCAAGGAGGTTATGCATGTTGTTTGTCTGTCTGTCTGTTGGTTTCCAAAATAACTCTAAAAGTTACAGACGGATTTCAATGAAATTTTCAGGGATTGTCCAAATGGGGATAAGAAACAAATGATTAGATTTTAGAAGTGATCCGGATCACCGTCTGAATCCAGGAATTTGTTGAAGGATTCTTTAACATTGGGAGATAGAGCCATATGCGACATTTATGCATATGACTCCACCAAAAATGGTCAAGACACTTTGAAAAATGGTCTACAATATATCAAAGACTGATCCGGATAAAGGAATAATTTCAGATAATATGATCAAGAATATAAAAAAATAGAGGATCTTTGGCTTTTTCAACATAGAAAGAGAACAAATGAAGCTAAAATCACGCAACAAAAAACAACATATAGCCAAGTCATTGAATAATTTGGAAGGTGTCATTGGATTTGCTGTATCTTCAAAAGCCGAGGAAATAGATCCAGAAGAAAACCACCAGTATATAAAATCCGATTTTTGTGAATAACTCCTAAACTAATATTGATATCTTTATGGATCCAGTTGCTAATGGTATGTTATCATGGTCAGGGAATTTAAAAGTGTTGTTGAAATACATGTGGAAATATCTTTGGTGGAAGTCACAATATGGAAGGAAGGAAAAGGACTGCGCTCTCCGACTGCTTTTCTAGTTTAGACTGCATTCAGGAAGATATGCATATACGAGATAAAAAAAACATACAATATAACAAAATATATATGCAGGAAGTGTGCAGTGTTAAACCACAAATTACACAGTGCTCCAGCATTATGTAAACAAAGAAGGGACTATTGCACAGCACATTAAAGAGAAACTAACAGGAGTAGCACATTACTTCTAGTTAAGAGCTGTACAATCACAATTTCATGTCTTAATGTCCAGTAAACATAACTTCCTCCTAGCTTCAGCTCCATAGTTAGATGACCAGTAAACATATGATATCGCATTAGCTCTGTATAAACAAACAAATAAAAACAGTGGGAAGTTGTGTTAACTTCTAAATTAATGAAAATAATGTCTCATTGGTGGCATTTTAAACATCACTGTTGCTCTTTAGGAAATAAAATGAGGACTATTTTAGTAGGTGATTTCCCTCGAGGCTTTCACACTCCGTCGTGATGACTGTCACTTGCTTGTCCTACCTCAGCTTCTCACAAATCCAAATTTAGATTTTGTGGCCACAGCAAGTGACAACATGGAGGAGGGTGCTAAACTCGGCCCTGAGCTGCTGCACATCCCTTCAGATTTGGTGTTACGTGTTCTTCCACAAGCTGCTTTTATGACTGTATAACAACATCCTGCTTGTTGTCGTGAATCTGGCTTCTCTAGTCACTGTGGGTTATAGCACACATCACTGAAGCAAAACAACACTATGCAATAAGCTAAGGTAAACTGCTTACCTTCCTGTTCTCTGCAGCTCCGGCCCGTGGTGTTCAGCATGCAGCTCCTCCTCTACCTGGCAGGCTGTGCCATTAGGGACTCCTGGCATTTTCCTCTTCTCCTGCAGACACCCAGGAACAGACAACAACATCGCACATGTAGCACCACTGCATTAATCACTGCACACAAAAAAAACATAAACCATGTAAAGTTTTATGGCGTTGCAGTTGTGTACCTGAGAAGGGACATTTTTTGGGGGCTCGATGCGGATCGAGGGGTCCCACTCTCCTGGTGGCAGGACAGTCACCTGGTCCAGGAACTCATCTATCCCTGCTAGCAGATCACTTCTGTCCTTTGCCTTGTATGCTACGTCATGGAAGATCTAGTACATGGAGAAGTCAAAGACAGATGCCTTGATGTATTGGGATTCTGTGATTTTAATATTTTAATTGACCGAGCTCTAACCTCATCCGTCATGATGGTTGCCATGGAGCGTCCAATTTCATGGTACTGCTGAGCCTTTCCATCTGGGCCCAGAAGAATGAAGAGGAACCTGACATTCATCAGCAGATGAATTATGGTATGTAAAGTGCTCCTGGATTTTTTTGAATTTACATAATTGGATTTTGTAATTGCTAGTGTGTCTGCGGGAGGCTGTGGGCTGGGTACCTGGTGGGAATGGGGACCTCAGTCAGTCCAGTCAGCAGCACGGCAGGGGAAAGGCGCACAAAGGCCACAATAGGCCTCTCCAGGAAGTCCAGCTCACCCACCAGCACATTGGAGGCCTCTGCTCCCTCTGGGATCTTTTTCATGAAGTGCATGTCCACCTGTTGAGACAAGTCAGAAGGTTCATTTAAGAATACAAAACATCTATGATGGAAATGATTTCCAACAGATGTATTCTTGCATGCTGTAAGAGAAATCCATTATGTTATCAATATAGTGCCACATCACAAGGTCAATCCCTTATAATCTCATCAGTGTTGTGAGGAACAGCCCAACAATTCCTACAAGTGTGAGTGTAAAAAGAAGTGTCTTCAGTTTAAGAGCTGCACATGATGCTCTCCCACTACAGATGTTTCAGAGTAAAGAATCAGGTTATCATATCAGATTATTGGGATTTGCAGTGCCTACGTGGGAAGCGCTTTCAACAAACGTAGATCCCCACCCCCTATTTCCACACCCCTAGATGGCACTATGCGACTTACTTGTTGCTGATATAGATGTTTACAGCACACCAAACACTGACCTGTGAGGGCTACCGAACATGCCTCGAGCTACTAACCCTGCAAATCCAACCTATATCTTACAGTAGTGTTGTTATGAATATTAAACTGTGGGTTTTACAATATCCATCCAGATTTCTAAAAATAACACACTCATCCACAGGCTTCTTGTTTACCTTACTGAGGTCCACTTGACTGGCGTCCTGCCCGGCACCGTTCTTAGCAGGTTCAGTAGGTGGAGGAGGCTGGGGCGACGTGGCTGACCCCCCTGGATGGTAAGGTGTGAGTGTGTGTGTGCAAACATGTAATTTAGAGAGACAGATGAAGTGAGTGGACATTCAGTGTTGCAGTTTAGAGATGATTCTGCTCACTCTGTGTGCCTGTTATTTATTGTACTTATATGTTTCTTGGTGTCTATTTTTATGGAGTTCACCAGTCAAATTATTCAAATTGAAAATCTTGTATTACATTAAAGCTGGCACAGGTTAAAGAAATCCCACACAAAATTTAGCACAGATTCTGTAGACACACTAAATTCATCAGATTTATACTGAAACCTGATTTGTGAAAACACCTTGTAGCATGCGTGTGATGTGCAGTGTGAAGCGCACCTGTCAGATGCGGCTCTGACTGTTTACGTGTTCCTTCTGTGATGGAGCGTACAATGGGAATCAGGTTTTTTTTCTTCTCGTTTTGGTGGTGGTGTCTCTTCAGCAAAGCTTCACGAACCCTCACTCTCACGCTGTCGTCCAGGTCATGTGACGCCTCCTGGTGGTCCAGCACCATGTCTGCAACGTGAAGATAAACCCTGATCAGAGCATCATAGTTTCATATAAGTGTTTTGTTTCTTTTTGTGTGTGTGTGTGTGTGTGTGTGTGTGTGTGTGTGTGGCTTTAATCCGTTCATAATCAGCAAGCTCCTGGAAAGTATTTTTTTTCCTGTACCTGATGTTTTAAACAAATATGCAACAATCTGCTCAGACATCTGTCGATGGCACAGTGCTGAACAGGTGTGCTGGAAGAGTTTGGTCAATATGTGTCCAACAGATCTGGTCCTGGGGGACTGCAGCATAATCAGTATCTCTCCATCTCCCTCACAGACTTTGCAGTTTCCTTCTTTCTTAGTCCGTTCATGCCGACTTGCTGAGTCAGCACTGGATCTTACCTTCCCTCCTATCTCAACAGTAGGTCTCACACACACACACACACACACACACACACACACACACACACACACACACACACGATCTTCGAAAGTGAGAAAGAGCCTAAATGTCCCCATGTTCCCAAAACATCCTCAGATTGATGGTGTAAAACTCAGACTGGTCCTCATAAACATAGTTGTATGCACACACCCACACCTACACACTAACTGCAGTGTCCGCATTCATTCTGAGCACATTTCAAGGCCAGCACTAATGTGTTGACATCAGCATCACTATAATCAGCCGTGCTAATAAGGACAGTGACAAGAGACCAGCACAAAGGAGCCCTCAATTAAGTCAAAACACATAAATGCTACCTCAAATGTATCCACTCACATTTTAGAGGCTTGAAATGACTCAGGGTTCCTCTAATTGAAACCATGGCAACAGCTCTGCTACTTCCAGCCAATCACTGACAGGCGACTCTCACTTGCACATAGGATAATGACATTTAATATGTTCTGTGTTCAAAGCACTGCTATATGCAGCTTATTTCATGTGAAACCCACTGCACTGTTTCTCTTTATGTTACTGTAATAAACAGGAAGTGCTTCTGTAAAGTCTAAAAGCTCTAACAATCTAGTCTAACTTTAAAAATCCAGACTTTTGAAATTGTCCACTAGCTTCCACCAGGCTGCAACACTGAAAGACAAGGAATTACACTCTAATACTATTTTTTTTTTTAAATCATTTGGATAGCATGTAGTCAGTAATGAACCTGAGGTCATATTATCACATTTTCTTTTTCATATTTCTGTTTTTATTATTATTCTTTCATTGGATAAAATCCTGAGAAACACACAAATGCAGCGACTTCCTGTATTACCGTCACACACATTTGGGCCAGAAGATGTTACAGCAGCACTGTGTAGTTTATATTATTTTAATTTATTCTCGGTAACCTTTGCAGCTGTATTCTCGTCCGTGACAGAAGCTTTACAAAAACAATTTGCTATGGCCTCCTATTGTCTTCCACCCTTTTAAAATAAATAAGTCCATAAATATTAAACGATTTTGTCTTGCTTATTCGTCTTGACGAGTGTCTGGAGCCCAGGTGCTGATGGCAGGAGTCACGTGGAGAAGAGAGGGAAATAAGACGAGGAGTGGAGAGTTGGAGAAGAAAAAATACTGCAGGGGCAGCAAGGTTGTCCAGGCTGTAAACCTGTCACAGTCTGACCATGAGGAAGATGGAGTGAGGTAGAGCTTAGAACCATGTGATCACTTGCATGTGTGTGCGTGTGTGTGTGTGTGTGTGTGTGTGTGATGGATGGACAGCAATGTAAAATGTAAATAATTCTTTGCATTTCTTTAATAATTAAAATGCATACGGCAGCAGCAGACAGCATGAAGTGCTGAATCATTGTTTGTTAGCTGTGTGCGTTTGCTTAAGTATAAATAATACATCATTTTTCATCTGTAAAAACTGTGGTCATCCTCTCACCCACTGATGTACATGGGCAGTCCTTATGCAGTGTGCTTGTGTCAAAATTACAGGCGCATAGTTACTTACTTACATGTAAATGGTTTGGACCAAGCCTTTGTATAATTATAGATTTTATACGTATCAACACAGGTTCTGAAGAGCTTTTGGTTCAGCTTCTCTAATCGAGTAACACACAATACAAGTACAGTGTCTATTTGCATGCATTACACAAGCAAACAGAGCCAGCAACAGTGTGCTGCAAGTCAACTGCTCCTTTTCATGACTGACATCCTGACTGTGATGCTCCCTCAGCTCTGTGCTGTCTGTGTTTCTTCTCTGAGGATGATAAATTGATTTGTAATATACATCCAGGGGGCATTTTTGCTAGGACACAGAGCCTGTTTTGTAGCGATGAATGTAATATTTACTCAAGGACAGGACCAAGAAGTCACTTTGGAGAACAGGGAAGAGGAAGACAACTAAAATAAATTGTGAAATCATATATCCATTTGGAGAAAAGACAGCAGTCACTTACACCGGTGATAAAAACTGATTTCTTGCTGTGCCCTTATAAAAAATCGTTTAGACTGAGCTTGCCTTCTTCTTAGGATATATACCTCTGTGCTACTGAGATATTAAACGTCTCGGCAGTGGGGATGGCACTGGATCAGTAGGTAGGGACTAGGGTTGGGATCCAGTGGGTTGCTGGTTCAGGTTCCAGTCCGGACATGAAGCACGGAGCACGGACTGGTGGGTGGAGAGGTGCCAGTCCACCTCCAGGACACTGCCAGCACCCTGAGTCTGTAACCTCTCCACATGTCACAGGGCCCCTGTGTGTGTATGTGTGTGTTCAGGGTGTAAACTGCAATGAAGCTGTGTACAAATAAAAGATTCTTCTTCTAAAATCTGTTCTCACCTGCAATCTCCTCAATGCAGTCAGCATGCATGTCAAGCAACACGCTGCCGTTGATAATGCAGCTGCGCAGCTCAAACAAGCTGTGGAGGGAGAGTGTAGCAACGTAAGGCTTGCTCCATCTCTCACCGCCGTCCTCCACGTCCTCCTCAAACTTTAACCACCTGCAAGGTAAAGACAGACGAGCAATTTAGCAAAATCTTGAAATGAAATTTTGGACTCAAGTTTGCATGTAGGAGTGAATGTAAATGTATAATTAGTATTTTGATCTTGAAAACAAAGTCTACTAATAAATTCAAGTAGAAAATTTAAAAAAAAAGCTGGCATTGATCTTGCTGGCATTTCATTCTCGTGCATCTTTAATGTTCATTTTGAATTTCTCCTCATATATGTTTTCTCTGATGTGCTTCATCTGACAGCAGATTTATTTTTTCTAATACTCGATCTTCTTAAATGGACTATACTACACTTACTACTAAGCCATATACCTGAAACAGGTTTTGCTTGTTGTAATTTATTAATGGCCATTTAAAAAGATCCATTTCTCATGCACTTCCAATGTAAGTGAAGGGTACAGGGCCCCTGAGATCACACTGCAGTGCTACTTGAAAACAGAAGCAAATGGACAAATCAAGCAAATTAGAAACAAAAACACCTCCTTTGTTGTTTTGACATCAGGTGCACAAGATTTAGGAAAAATGCTACAAAATGAGAAAACACATCCTAATAGACCCATTTACTGCTAGTAAACAAAGAAGTATGCGCGCGCATTGTGGCAACGGAAGTATGGCGGCTAGCAAAGGCTTGTCAAGCTACTCTGGTGCATTATCAACAAAGTGGAGGACTATATACACACTGCAAACTGCACCTGTATGGCAGGGTAAGTATTATTGTGTGCTGATTTCACTTTCTTTGCCTTAACAGAAATGAACATGAACTGCTCAGATAACTTAACTGTGATGTATTAGGCTTTTGCACTTGCTGGTACTGTAGTTAATGACAGGTATAAACGGAAGGTTGTCATGGTAACAGTTGTTGTGGTGTTGATGAGATAAAAACGTTATGTACGATGAAGCTCGGTTGTCAAGCCTCGTTAATATAACATAACAATCTAAACTGCCAGTGTCCAATATAAAAATGATAACAGGCTGATGGCATGCACCAAAACCGCGGCTAACGCTGCTAATGCTAACAGCTAGCTTCCA
>OOFC01018922.1:8162-20401 GCA_900323345.1 Pseudochromis fuscus
CCCGCCCCTAACTCCTCCCACCAGATCTCTGAGAGGAGGAGTTGACTTTAGCTGATGACATCAGAATGACTTGCAGAAATAAAATGTATTGACTGAGTATTTCATGATTGATAATGATGACTTTTGAATTGAAGTCAATATTGGAGCCAGAGTTTTTTGGAGGCAGCATCTAGTGGCCGTTGGTGGTGTTGCAGGTTTTTGTACTCCTGCGTTTGCCTCACTTTTTATGGCTACGTCCATCTTTTATATGCATATAACATGTATAATAATCTGACTGATAACCTGAAGAAAAATCCCATAAATGTTATTATAATAACATAAAAAGAGCAGACACTAAAAAGATTCTTTTACTAAAAGTATTTGTAGTATTTTTTCAGCATGTATGGAGTGAGTGAATAATTATTGATGTTGCTCCAAATTGGTGTTGTTCTCTGCTACAGCTAAATATTCATAGTGTAATTCCAGGGTGGCATCTGTGCGGTGCTGTAATGAGACTGCGTGCCCACAATGTAAACAGTACATGATTTCACACAGAGATAAACC
Organism: Pseudochromis fuscus; assembly: GCA_900323345.1. Classification (NCBI taxonomy): domain Eukaryota; kingdom Metazoa; phylum Chordata; class Actinopteri; family Pseudochromidae; genus Pseudochromis; species Pseudochromis fuscus. The sequence continues at coordinate 8,706 of OOFC01018922.1, forward strand.
TAGTGTGGTCATCAGTGAGAGGAAGTTATTTGTGAGGGAAATATTATCTGCACTAGTCTTTTCTTAGCGTACCTCGTCCCTGCTGTCAGTCAGAGGGTGGTTATCACTCCCCTCTCAGACTGAACAAGATAAAGATGAAAGTCAGAGTTTGATCTCTCGCTGTCCCTCAAGTGAAGAGAGCAGTAAAGGCAGTTTTACATTCATATGAAGGTTAATGAGTAACACAAAGCTTCTGAACAGCCAAGCAACACTGAGCAGTTTGTTCATGATTACCTCACTGAGGAAATAATCCTCCACACTTCAAACCCTTTTTACTTTATTTAAAACTTTTCCCTCTATGTATATATGAATAGGCGATTGAGTGGTGATTAGGCTGATTACAGCTACTTGACATTGCAGTTTAAGCTTTTAAAACCGCAGTTTGTACGCTGGTTAACCTGAGTTTACCCTGATTTACAGTGAATTACAACAGAGGGAGGTTTACACTGTACACCTCAAAGGGAGAAAACAGGGATTACTGTATGGAAATGTTGTCTAACCACAGGGAAGAGGTGGTTTTGCTCTAATAACTTTGTTGACAAAGCACTTCAGACATTGGTTCCGTCTCCTCAGAGTCAGAATATATGATTACATTTAATCTGTGTTGAAACTGACAGATCACCTCAAAACGTTCCTTGCGTTTGGCTGCTGGTTCCTCCTGAATACTTGTGTTACTGTTACTGTCTGGATCGTATGTTTGGCTCGTACTCAGAGGAAACCCAGACAGAGTATTTTAACACACACACAGGTTTTTTTTTCTTTGTTCTCTGGTTGAGATCAGCTGTAATCAGATATTGTGGATGTGTGGAAAATAGGGCATTTTTACAACAGATTCCTGAATTTATAGATGTTGTGTCAGTAAGTTTCACCTGCGATTTATAGATTTTTCTGAACGCACAACACATGATTGTATCAAAGTAATGAAAAGACTTAACTACAGTAAACCTCCTGGCGCTGTGTGAGCTGCACTGCTTTACTTTAGCCCGATACAAAGCAGTTCTTTTTATAAGGCTTTTAAAAATACTATTTTACATTACAACCAGATGTTTCAGGCTATAATTTTCTCAAGAAATCGCAGGCTGGGATCCCAAACCTCAAGTGCAGTGTGTTCTTAGTACGTAGTAATTAGTTCTTCGTTTAGTGAAAACAAACCCCACAGCGTTGAGAAGGTAAACTTCTGCAGATTTCCTGCCTGTGATTTTTTTTTTTTTTTTTTTTCTTGCTTCACTCTGCTCAGGGCCAGAGTACAGTAGGAGACATTTTTGCAGTTTACTCGCTCATCCAAGTCAAGGAAACTATTTGAATCGACAGATGGAACATACGCAGCCATAAAACACACAACGAAGTGGATCATTTACAGACGCCAAATATTTTCTGCACCGCACAAGCACAACCACAGCCTTCCTCTCCTCAGCCTGAGCAAAAAAAAAAATAGTTTCTGATAAAGTTCTGAGTCTGTGAATCAGCTGTCTGCTTTAAGATTCTCTCTAAATATTTTTCATCTAAAGCAATCCCTCTCCCCGTTGAGAGTGTTAAAGTCTTTGTGTTGATATAGTGATGAAAAATAATGATTCACTCCTCTGTTTTTTCTTGTTTCTTTCAGCCAAAAGCTTTTGGACAGACCCTCCTCTCTGAGGTTTTCCACCGAGGCAACCTCATAGAGAGTGATTACTTTGGCCTGGAGTTTCAGAACATGCAGATGAACTGGGTACGTACACCAGCAACCGTGTCTTTCATTTCCTGTTTGAAGCAGACGCATCGACTGTGCGGGAGCTGACGTGAAAATCGATTACACGTGTCACGTACGCCGGATGGCATTTTAAAGGTCAAAGGTCGCAGCGTGATGACAGAAAGACAGGAGCCAGGGAACAGCATCTACTTTTAAAGTCATTTCACAGTTGCTCTTCTTGCAGTGAGGTAGTATTGTTTTCACTGGAGCTGAGGAGTATATAATCTGGTAATATTTTTAACTTGTCTGGCACGAGTGTCCCGTATACAACTGTCAGACTTTCCATTGTTTTATTCTTCCAGAAACATAAGTGGAATTCAAGACCACCGCAAAGTTTTTTCTGTAAAGTGACAGCGAGGAGTTTATGAAACTCTGTAGATCTTCTTCAAAGAGAAAGTAACCAGTGCTGTTTAATAAGAGCCACTGCCCTTCGAGCTCATCCACTCAGCTGTGTGAGCACTGAAAACAATGTTACACACGTACAGTACATTTGTTGCTCAGCTGAAGGAGCAACTTCCATTAACAGACAATATCATTTTTTCCTTTGTTGATCATGTGAAAGTAGCTTAACTCCAGCTGATGTCGTGAACTGTGTGTGACCCAGCACCGTAAATTATACAAACCATGACATTTTGGAGACGGTTGCTATGTCCTCCCCACTGCACGATGTTTGAACCCGTACTTTACTGAATGAAAGTGTCGACTATGTCACCATTCAGCCAACTCTGACTTCGAGTGGAAATCAATCGACGACGTATTGAAGTTGAAACATTTCAGCTCTGAATTGGAAACTGCTCTGACAGTTTGTCATCTGAGTCATTTTTTATTTCACTTTGTTTAGACTTCTGCGATGTGAGGATGTAACGGACACTAAATAAATTCAATATCCAGTGGTTTTAAAATGTCGGTCAGAAGGTGTCAATGTTAACCACAATTAGCTTTTTTTTTTTTGTACAACAGTCCAAAACCCACAGATATTCAATGTTTTCATGAAGTAAGACAAGAAAAAGCAACACATTTGTGAAACTCAAAGTATCAAATGTTTGTCATTTTTAAATCAGTGCTCAAAACTTCCACAATGTGACATATTTCTGGCAAAAACAGGATATGTAGGCGGGACAAAACATTTGAAGCAATTTGATTGGACCATTGCTACACAACGAAACACCACAGCTAGTTAGTAACTCACAACATATCACAGATTATTACTCCAGCTGCTCTTAATGTTTTCTGGTGGTAATCTGAACTGTGATGCTAACAGCAGGTTGATTGACAGGTGGCTGTGATGACACTATTGGTTAAAATTGCTCAAGATGATGATGACACTCAAGTGAGTGTGAATGAACTTGGATATTAAAAAAACAGCTGGAATTTCTGTAATGTTTTGGCTAACATCATTAAATAAATGAGCCATACGACCATATAACCATGTGTAATTGTAAACCAGTAAAATGTCAACACACATCAGCTGATACCAATTTCTCAACATATCTATTTGGATCTCGCACATTCCTCCTTCAATCAGGTCCAGATGTAAGAAACCAGGCAGGCTCGTACAGTCACAACAACAACTTTCTACTATTGTGAAGACGCGCTGTACACTCATCATTTAGTCTTTTGCTGTCACCACCTGTCAGCTTTTATGATGATGATGATGATGATGATGCTGTTTATGTCTCTAGGTTTGGCTGGAACCCACCAAACCCGTCGCAAAACAAGTCAGAAGTAAGAGAGCTCAGACATGAATTCAAATTCCACTTAATAAAAATGTGTGTGCGTGCTGACGGTCTGTTTTTGTGTTGCTGTTTTTTCTTTTTTAGGACCCGCAAATACGCTTTTTAGACTGTCAGTGAAATTCTTTCCCCCTGACCCTGGTCAGCTGCAGGAGGAGTACACCAGGTCAGTGACTGTAATTTCCTACTGGATATTGCTTTTATCTCGTGCCTGTGTAGAGGAGCTTTAGATGTGTTTTTTTTTTTTTTTTTTACTCTCAGAAGCTCACGATTATGGATTTCAGGTTGTTTTTTTCCTCAGGATCATTGTATTTGTCCTGAAAAAGTTTCAGAAATTGTTTGGACACTTTGCTGCAGCTGAAAGCACATAATCACATTTGTGATTCCAAGAGCCATTTGGTTAAGTGCTTTTAGATGACATTCAATGTTCCTAAAGATGCTTAAATTAATCCATGATAAGCTTGGTTTGTGCTTATTTACTTCTCATGGACATAAACAGATGGAAACTAAGCCTCTGTGCTTTTTTTTTTTTTTTTTATAGGTACTTATTCTCCCTGCAGATGAAAAGAGATCTGATGGAGGGCAGGCTGGTCTGCACAGAAAATACTGGAGCTCTGCTGGCCTCGCACCTCGTCCAGTGTACGTTTCTAAGCCTTTAACCAGAATAGCTGATTGTTAATTGTTGATTGACTGTTACATTTAGATGTGTTGTTTATTTCTTTGTCGTTTTCCCTATATATCAGCAAACATAAAAACAATGAAATACTGTTCTCCCAGCCCCCAGCACTGGATATGTATAAGTACATAACAGCAGCTTGCCTTAGAAACAATCTACAAAAACCTGCTAAAGTAGTTAACACCAGTATAATAACAACCTATTAAACTTCTGGTAATTTAATGACTAGATTTTAACACCTGTAACATTAAAGCAATAGTAAATGAAACCTACATAGCTGCTCAGGTTGATGGCTGTAATATTAATCCTATAAGAAAAGGTTGTGAGTGTTTTTGATTGATAGTCTCAGCGCCACTGCTGAGCTGCCATGATGTAGCCAAACTCACCATGTGTAACTTCCACATACTGAACCTATATGATGTCAGACCAGTTCAACCAATCCTCCCAATTTGGTTTGAAATGCTCTGACATCACATGGCACATTTAAAATGGCAGCCTCCGTGAAATCGTCCATAATGGGGGAATTCTTCAGAGATGGATATTTTAGTTGTCTGAGCTCTTTATTTTCCACTATTCCCAGAGATAATTAGTTTGTCATAATCTACCCTCCAAACTGTATTTTGACCATGACTTCTTTATTCCTTTGAAGTCAGAGTTTCAGATTACACAATAATACAACAGTTTCTTGTTGTTGAATGGCTGTTTACTAATCTTTATAAGTATGAGGCTCTTAATTCCCTTGGTTCATTTTTGTTTCATCCCAAACAAGACTCAATATAAAACATTCACCAACCACACAGTAACACTGTGCTAATGCAGAGACCAGCTGAGAAAACAGAAGACAACCTTAATGTAACCAAATGATAATTATGTCATGAAATTAAACCAAAATAACCAAAATATGTGATTTATTTTTGTTTAAATAAGATTTGATGTAGAAGTTTATTGAAAGGAACGATACGCTAGACACAGCTTCTCCCTAACTAAGCAAGTAATGTGTGTTAAAATGATAGATTTGTGTTTATAACATCTGTAGTCATGATAAAATGCAGCAATGTTTCGAACACAAGCACAACAAATACCTTCTAATGGCCCAAGTTTACTTTCACATCATCCTGGAGATCCTCTTCTGTAAGATGATTAGAAACCATATGGTAAGATTGTGCTCGTAGAAAAACCAGAGGAGTAAATGTGAGACAACATTAATGTAATTAAATACTAAACATTAAGATAAAAAAGGTAAAATTTAGTTTTAACCCTCACCCACTAATACAGAAGAGTGTAAGGGAGCACACAGTTTATTTAGTTTAAAGAACATTTGTTGTACTTGATTGTCAGGAAAACATGAGTATCTAGTACCAGGAATAATCAAAAGTACCATCAAGTCTAAAAGATGCTGATCCTGATGGTACCAACAAAAAGTGATGCTTGTCTTCCCTGAACTGCAGCGGAGATTGGCGACTATGATGACGCAGCAGACAGGGACTATCTGAGGATAAACAAGCTGTTGCCTTACCAGGAGAAAGTGCACGAGAGGATCATGGAGCTCCACCGCAGGCATCTGTAAGTTCCTCCTCCTGCACCGACCTTCATGTCGAGCTGAGGCTGTGTGATTTTTATCTTCACATTTTTGAACTTCCTTAAATATCTGAACGGTTATGGTCACAGCTTCAACTGCAGACTTACTGCTGCACAGTGTCCCACAGAGTAGACCCCCCAGCAGGTTGTTCTGCACAGGTCACAAGGGCAAACGTAATTTATTACTTTCTTTACCTAAGCCACTTTTAAGCCAGTTCACTGTGACATTGCAGCTGAGAACAAAGACTTTCACAGTTTGACCTCACTCCTGAGCAGGGTGATGATATTATGGGTTTAACCTGCAGTGAAAATCCACATGGTCACAGTGTAATCACACTGCGACATATGAAAATACAGTGTCTGTTACCACCAACACCAGCTGTTGTAAGAGGAGGAAGAAAATAGCAGAGAAATACTGTGAGTAACATCATGTGTGTCATCTTCCAAACAGATCGAGTTCACTTTTACCCACTAGGAGTGAATGTACTGTTTTCAAAGTGTCTTTAAATTCAGCAAAATCTACTGGAAACAGCATGTTGAGAATATCTACCTTCCTCATTGTGATGTATTTCTTAAAACAGGACATGTAGGCGGGACAAAACAAAAACTATTGACACAAAAACACCATAAACAGCTAGCTGATGTTACGAGATACTATGGTACAGTACTATGTACAAACTAATGATACTGTCCCCACAAACTACTGATTACTACTGTCTTCTTGCGGTAATCTGAACTGTGAACAACAGGTTGATTGACAGATGGAGGTAATGATACTATGGTCATCTTGCCCAGAGGGTTTTCAAACAAAAGTCATGTGATTTTCTTTTCTTTTCTTTCTTTGTTTCTTTATTTTAACCAAAAAATAACTGTTTGAGCAGCGATGTGATCTAAAAGGATTAAAGTGACAGTGTCAGGTGGACATTAGTATTCCTTCATCTTCATTCAAACAGGATATTACAGAAACACTTGAGATGAGATCGCACAGGAAGTTGCCAAACATGTATGACCCTCGTCTTCCTGTTGAGATGCCTGTTTATCCGGTCTCAATTTCTGACCAAATCTTTCTGCAAAATATTCGCTTGTGTTGCTTTCCAGAAAATGATTCCTCTTTGCAGTCAAACCTGCTGCTTCTAAACAATGTCTCAGATTAGTTTGCAACTTATGTTAACCACTCAGATGTTTTTGTGATTGTTCGTCACCCTGTGCATCAAAGCATCGTGACCCTGTGCATGCTGTTCAGTCAGTTTGGCTGCATTCACTAAGTTTGGTTTTGAGTTGAAAGTGACACAGATGTCATTAAGTTTAACCTCCTAAGGTGTCACGACTTTAAATGGAAAAGTGACCGGGATACTTATTCACACATTAAACCAACATGTTTAACTGCCAAGGTGCTTGCCAGAAAGTGCCTTTACTACATTTCGCTGCTTCACCCTTTTAATGTGGTTTCAACTGTGATGACGGCACTGAACTGAGACCAATGTGTGTTCCTGCTAAACCACCATAATGAGGAGTTTTCTCCCCATTTCAGAGGCTCACAATAGGCCTCGCTGCACTTTTCCCACCACCAGCCTCTCTTGTGAGCACAGTACAGTCCTGTGGCCAATAGGGGCTCTTTTCAACCCGATGTATTAGGCGGCTCTAAAGACTTTTGCTAATCTCTCCCCTCGGTTGTCAGTGTGGAAGCACAGGCAGCGAGTTCCCGGCCTAATCCCTCACTCTGGCCTGGTCTATTAGCCATAAGGCCAGTGGGGCAGGGGAGGGCCCTAAGGAGATTTCACTGCTTAACGGATGAACAAAATTAGAATGGGGTGATGATTGGACGGATATGTCTTCCTAACATGCTGTTTGGTTGTAATCACATGGTTTCACATAACGCCTCTGAAATCTTGGAAGTTATAAAGGATTTAAGGTCACACTACTCAGCGTACGAGTCATGATACTATAATACTATGTTTACGTTTTAGGTGGTAAATTAAAAGGAAAACTTGTACAGTTGCCAGTAGCGGCCATTAAAAATAGTTTCATTATGTAACTGTACTTTTGGCGTCGCATATCAAAATATAGATAAGTCCTAGTGAATCAAACCAAACATCTGAATATAGCAGGTGCTAAGTATTTACAGCGCAAATTCTGAAGATTTAATCTTGAGATGTAATATAACAAATGATTAACTTTTATTCAAAGAGAAAGTGTATGCAAAGCCCCTAAAACTTTCATCCAGGAGAGCACACACGACCTATTGGACTGTCAAGGAAAAATTATTTTTACATTTGGAAACATATTAGCAGGAAAAATTGAACAATTGTATTTTTTTATTTATTTATTTATTTTTTTGCCAAATAGCAGTGTTTTGTACTAAACTGTGTGACCAGAGAGTTGAAAAGTTGTCCGTACAATTTTGTCTTTTCAAAAATGTTCTTGATGTTGAAAATTTGCATCTGAGCCAACAATTACTCTTAAAACTATCAGACTGTTATGTATGTTTTCTCTGTATTTTTAATTGAAGGAACCAAGGCTTTATCAGCTGGTGGTTTATTTTGTCAGATTACCTAAAATCTGTGAGTAAATCAGTGACAGGGCTAGATTGGGTGTTTTCTGTAGAACTGTAACAGACCATTTAATTATTTTGTATAATTTAGCTAAAAGTCACTACCCAACTGGATAAGTGGGTGCAGATGATGGAACCATTAACTTAGTGTGAAATAAAAAGACACACAATCTGAATAATACAAAGTATTAGGAAGTTTCTGCAGTTCCTGTTTAGAGTAATTAGTCAGTTTAAAGTAGTTTCTGAAAATTCATGGTCTGGTCTCTTTGGACCACAGATCACAAATAAGAAGAGTTGATTGTTGCAGGGGGTGGATTGAGTTTTCTAGTGGCCATATACAATATTGCACTTTATGTACTTCACTTTGAGACATGGTTGGTTCGTCCATTTCGTCCCATTCTATGGATTTAGGCCATTTAAGTAACACAAAGACTCACTGTTCACAATTAAGCAATGTGGGAGTGTTACGAGGTAGATTTTGTAACCTAGCAACAGTAAACACTAAACCCTGAAAACATGGACAGAGGTCTTATGTCGAGCACAAATAGACCATGCTGTTATTCAGGAGTGTTAATGTGTGTGTTATATATCTTACGCCAGGGGCCAGACTCCCGCTGAATCAGATTTCCAAATCCTGGAGATTGCACGTAAACTGGAAATGTATGGCGTCCGCTTCCACCCAGCAGCCGACCGGGAAGGCACCAAGATCAACCTGGCTGTCGCTCATATGGGCCTTCAAGTCTTTCAGGTGATTGCTGTTCTCATACTGACTGTTGTCCATGTACATGACACCCCCAGACACTAGAGGTGCATTTCCACTACATGGTACCAGCTCGACATGACTCGTTTTATTTGTTTTTTTGTGATGAAAAAGTTTTCACTTTTTCTAGTACCTGCTCCCATGCAGTTCCAAAAGAAAGGCCGGGCAGGTACTAGTAGGTACTAAAATGTGATTGGTCAGACTAATCGTTGCGTCATCACTGCACGGCACACAAACATTTGTACCGGTAAATCGACATAGTCTGTATAGTGATATAACAAGTTTCCACAACGTGGGGGAAAAGAACAATAAAAATATCCAACGTATAATAACAGGCTTTAGTGCAACGTTAAAATTATATTTTTAAAAATGTAAAGTTATGAACTGTAACTGTGTCATTCACCAAACGGAGTCACCCATGAACAAAATAGATTTACATTTGCTGTGTGTTAGATAAACTCGAAACGATTTTAATAGGTGGTAACTCCAACAGAGACGTCAGAGGCAGCAGCAAATTTCAAAATGAGCTGCAGAGACCAGGCTGCTGTCAGTGGACCATCTGATGGAGGTTGTAGCAGGACCTCACATCTCTGAAAACATCAGAGCAAGTTTTAAACAGGCTTTAACTTGAATCAACAACACATTTGAAGTTAATAGAATAATTTTTAGCCTTCAAACCTTTACACTGCTTTTTGTGACACCACATTATTGTGATCTTTACCTGATGACCAGCTACACAGTGTCAGTACTATCCCCTGTAATGGTTGCACCATACCAAGGGCGAGTAGAGTAGAGCTGGTACCACGTAGTGTAAAAGAGCCAGTTTACTAATTTCTTTTTAACATCTATTTCTCTTTCAGGGCAACACAAAAATTAATACCTTCAACTGGTCCAAGATTCGCAAACTGAGCTTCAAGAGGAAACGGTTCCTGATCAAGCTCCACCCTGAGGTTCATGTAAGTATTCATGAAAAGATCTGTATCAATGTCATTTCATCCCCTGTGAAGGAGTCCAGATTACGGTTTGTTTTAAATCTTTGTTTTAGGGCCCCCATCAGGACACACTCGAGTTCATGATGGCAAGTCGAGACCAGTGTAAAATCTTCTGGAAGATCTGTGTGGAGTATCACTCATTTTTCCGTCTGTTCGACCAACCACAACCCAAATCCAAAGCCATCCTGTTCACCAGAGGTTCTTCCTTCAGATACAGGTATTAACAACTAACATAAGAACAAAGGCATGTGTCCTCTGTAATGCTTGTTTATAGGAACTAAGTAATGTAACTTTCATTACTCTGTCAGTGGAAGGACCCAGAAGCAGCTTGTGGAATACGTCAGGGAAAACGGAGCGAAGAGGACTCCTTACCAGAGGTGTGTTTGTCAGTTTGTTGCTGTAATTCTTCTTCAGTATCTACAAGATGGTCTTTCCATGTGTTTTCCTAGCAATAGTACTGACATGAAGGTCTTTTTTTTCTTTATTGTTGTTCAGGAGGAACAGTAAAATTCGAATGTCTGCTCGCTCCTTAGCATCAGATGTGCCAAAACAGGTACGTGACGCAACAAGGTTATTTTCCATAAATTGTATTATAATGGATAAACTAATGCAAGTCTCCTGTCTTTCTTCTGTATTTTCTTTGTCCTGTCTTTTCTGTTTTTCCAGAGCTTGTCATTCAATGACAGTCTCAGGGCCCCAGGCTCCCCTTCTTCAGCTACTGTGTCCTTCTACCCGTCGAACGTCTCTAGTGTTTTCCCGCGAACAGAAATGCAACCTCAACCCCATCCTCTGTCCACACTGAGCCAGTCTCCAGCGCCTCCTCAGCAACACCAGCAGCAGCAGCATCAGCAGCAGCTTCAGTCCCCTCTTCAAGCCACCAGACCCCCCAGCCCTCCGAAGGAAGAACCTGTCAAGGCTGCTTCCCCGTCACACTACGCTTTTCAAGGTGCCCCTAGCAATCCGGCAGCAGGACACTGCAGCCCCTTGTTTGTGTGTGTAGAGAGTGGCACTTCCCAATCACAGCCCTCCAAAAATGGCAATGAGGATTATGAGCGTGGTGGGAGAAGGGGGACTGGGAGCTCTGTGGGGGGAGGGAAGAGGAAGGGGGTTCTGACACCTGAGGCTTTTGAGGCGGAGCTTTTGCGTACAAAGCAGAATCCCATGTTCTCAATGTCCACCTCACCCCTGCAGGTCACCGAGGAGTTCATCGATGACGATCCCACTGAAATTTCCTTTTACGGCGGGGGGGCGGAGGCCTACACTTACGGGCTTGACGATAAAGTAGATCAGTTTGATTTTGCGGGGGAGTCAGACCTCAGCAAAACCAGGATCTTTAGCGTGGGGATCGAGGACCTGAACGGGAACACCAACCCCTTCCCTGATAGCATTGTTGGTAATTCTGAAACCAGCTCGTTGGTTAATAACCGCTCTGAGTGCAGCTCCCTGGACAACCTGGGGCTGAGCTCTGCAGGTGAGTCCATGTCAGTGGGCTACGGGGGCCCCGACTCCTCCTCCCTCCGCCTGCCGGGGTCTGACATCCAGTCGGAGGCCAGCTCGATGGTCAACTTCCCAGCTTACTCGGTGCGCTCTGAGAGCAGCTCGGCGGTGCAGTTCAGCGATCTGGTCGAGCAGCTCGAG
>OOFC01018922.1:20421-38473 GCA_900323345.1 Pseudochromis fuscus
CGAGCAGCTCGAGCAGCTCAGCTACCCGCCCACTGCCACAGAGGGCTCTGGGAACGGCAGCTCGGACTCAGACTCCGACTGGGGCTCTGACAGCGTCCTGCCGCCTGAGCAGAACCTGTTCTACAGTAATCCCCTGACAGGAAGTGGTGGTATAGAGGGTTTCCTGCTTCAGTGCCACAACCTGCAGGCCCTGGCTCTCGCAGACCCCTCAGGATCCCCACATATTAAAATGTAGAGCCGTCACAGCACTTGAAGCCTTTGTCCAGGGCTGTCCAGTCACAGAGAAGCCAGTTTGTGACAGCGTGATTATTATAAATAGCAACACATTTCAACTTTCAGAAATTCTACAATTTAACCTTCGTCTCAACAATTTCCATAAAGCTCTGAGCTGTTGAAGAAGAGACAGTCTCACGCGGTACAGCCGTCTTTGTGACCATTTATTAGGCTGATAGCTTTACTACTAGTGTGCAGACATCTTTATGCTTGGATGTAGTTTCCAACAGCCTGCACTCACATTACCCTTGACTCATGGGTGTATCTAAAGGCCCAAACCTGCTCCATTATCTTTGTGTATATTAGTGGTTTGACCTGGTGTCCCTGGTCCCCCGCCTGGCTGTGGTGCTTTTTTTTCTTGTTAAATCACTCCTGTCTTCTCATGGATCTTGGCCTGCCGAGTTTAGGCCTTCGTATTTTTAATGAATGCCATATTTTTGTCTTTTTTTTTAGTTGTCTTATCTCCAACATTAAGCCTATGAGGAGTAAATGCTGAGCGTGTATCTGGGGTAAAACTCTGGAGAGTTTGGAAACATGCAAACTTTTTACATCTTTTAATATTCTGACTTCTTTTTGAAATACTAATGTACACATGAGCATTAAGTTACCTCTTGTATACTCATTACATAGTACTTTTTTTAAATCAACCCTTTAAATCACCTGGAATGATAGCTTCATAGACATTAAACTCACACAGCTGAATTAAACTTGTATTAATGTAGAGAGAGATTATTTTATTCACATCCTCTCCTACAAGTAAACTTCATATCCTAAATTACAGCACTTAACATATGCCTTACTACATTTATTACTAGTAATCATCGCCATCTGGCCTTTAAATCTCATTTCTCAGATGTCACTTCTTGTGTGCAGTGTGGTTTTTTTCCAGTGAGTTATAATCATTAATCTGTCTCTAATCTAACATCTTTAATCTCAGGGTTAAAAAAGGAAAGAAACCAGTAGCTGTCCAGGTTGAGTGATCTTTACAGGCCTATATTTAAAAACAGGACTTGTCAAGAAGCATCCTCTTCATTTTCACCTCTGTGCCTCGCTGCCACCTGCTGGCTGAAGTAGGTATCAACATCCATAGTTTGTAGTTATTAGGTGTTTTGTTTGGTCGCTTTAAGACTTAAGAACAACAAAACAATATATATATATTCTACCAAACAGTTTTATTTCACCTTGAAGAATGTAAACAGTGTACTAATGAGCCACTCAGTACACTGTCAACACCACTTTCTACACAAATGAATGTATTATCGTATATGTACGTAAGGCTTTAGTAAATCATGTATCGTAGTGTTTGATACAGTAATGCTTCCTAATAAAAGGGTTTTTGTAGCTCTTTAGATCAAAGTTAAATTTTCCAGGAATTTTTTTTTTTTGGTACTGTAGGTGCTGATTGTGTACAGCTGGTACAAACGCTTTGTCTTCTTCTTGGCGCACAGCCTTGAGCGTGTTTTGGGGTTTTGGCATTAGCTACCTTCAGAATACCAACAAGATGATATTCTGGTTATTGGAAGGAAACAGGGGTCTTTTGCACATTAGCTAGGAATTTTTCCGTACTTTTTTTTATTAGCTGGATTTTTGTTGTTGGGTTTTTTTAAGTATTGGTGTAGGAGCAACAGTTTCTAACATATTTTTAAAATCATTTCTGCTCTCCCTCCAGGCCTCAGAGATGCATCTGGTGTCAGGTCTTGCCAAGTCTGTCTTGAAATGATTGTACTTAGATCCTATAGAGAGAACAAGAAGCTAATATTATGTACAGCTAAAATCCGCAGTGGTTTTTATTATTTTTTTTAAGTGAACTGATGTCTTTTCGTCCTCACAATGTGCCACACAAGCCACACTTCACTTGAATTTCTGCTTTTTCTGTACATGTTACAGAATCTTTCTGTCTGCTGCACTTGCACCGCAGTGCCTTAAAGCACTTACCTTCACTCTATTCATGCAATAATATGCTTTTTTTTTAAAACTCAGGTGTACATTCCTGTCTATGAGGGATGGTTCTGCCGCATATTTACTTCAAAATACAGGATAAATACATATAAGAATTTTCCTTTTTATTTAGTGCTCCAAATACAGTGGATAAATACCTGTTCTCATTGTCATTTTGAAGGATGGCAGATAGCCAAAACATATCAGAAGTGGTTTTTTTTCTTTACAATCTCTACAGTCACAAGTGTGGAGAGGTGTTTCTGTGTCACCTTGGAGAGCATGGGTCATTACTGTGCTTCACCTGCCATCAGTAAACCTTGATTGATCTGGTGAAGGGTTTATCATGATGGCTTTAAAAAAAAAATCTTGCCTTTCTTCTGCCATGTGATTCTTCCCACTTCTCCACTAAAGATTTAATTAATGACGGGCTGATAATTATAACCAGCTAACTGCACTTAGGCACCAAGTAATCGTCACTTAATCCTGAAACATGTATATTTACTAATTATAAACAACTTGTACTTAATGTTTGTATGTTTTATTCTCAAGAATAAAGTAATCACTTTTGGGTACCATGAATGTCAGAGTTAAAATTCTTTTAGACATCGCAGACTGAAATCAGAGGAGCGGTAGTGATGCAATAGTGAAGCCCCCATGGTGTCAGATCATGGAAGATGAATTCTCCCTCATTGTTAGAGAGAAAATAATCTGGATATACTTCTGATCATATTTTAAATCATGGAAACTGTGCTGGAGCAACTTGTAATTGCTTCCATCCCTCACAAAGATATCTTTAAAATCTGGGGTGATATACTTCTTTTTATTGGCTTGTTATTACCCCACACACCAGTTTTTTGTTTTCAGAGAAGTTGCAGTTAAACAAGATTTTTTAAAAAAGATGCATGATCTCAAATCAACACACACAGTCATATTCTGTTGGACTTGTACATAAGGTTCCTCAGCCTGATTCCAGCTGAGTGTGTGTGTGTGTGTGTGTGTGTGTGTGTGTGTGTGCTCCCTGTTTGAACAGGCTTTATGCCAAGTCATTCCACAGCAACCCCCCCGTCCTCCTCCTGCTGTGGAGCCCGACGTCCGCTCTCTTCCCCCTCTCGTGTCGGTCCCTGTGGGGCACTTCAAATAAACTATAAACAACTATCTGCCCTCCAGACGAGCCACATTCCTGATAAGTCTTTGCGTGAGCAATTATTTCCGGGTCGAGTAGTGAGTCGGGTTTTTTTTTTCCTTTCCTTTTTTTCCCTCGGCCATCCCCCGCTCGTTTTTTTTTTTTTTTTCTAATAGAAGTGGAAGAACAGCTGTGGTGACCCATGACTCAGTAAAGAGAACAGCCTGGTGTTTCTCAGCTTGTTTTGTCTCCTGATTTGTTGTGTAAGGGAAAAAAACTGAGTGGCTGAACAAAAAGCAACACAACCAGTTCCCTGAAACACAATCAGTCTCATTTAATGTACAATTAATCATTTGTCCTTCTTGTAGAGGACTTTGAAAACAATGGCGGAGGGGGGGAAATGTGGGAACCATTACTTACCGTGCAGTCTTTCCTTTCATTCGTGGCCAATGTGCGTGATGTTGAAATGTGCTGCAGTGTTTCTCCCTGTGAGGAAATAAGATAGATGTGAAAAAAACAGGTTAGGTGAAGATGGGTTTTACTGTGAACATGTTGTGGAGTTGCAGAAATGCCTTGGTGCTAACTTGTGCTGCATGAAAAGGTTGCTGATTTAAACTCCACCCATTTCAAAATGTCATGCTTTAACCTGTTTGACTCTTGTACTCCAGCTCTTACTTTGTTCGACTTGAATCATTAAATTGAAAAACACTGTGATATAGTTTTTAATGTCAGCTTTTGCTCTCCTGCAGAGTCAGTGGTGGACAGCCCTCAGCTCTCACCCTTCACCTCCAAGGGTCCCCTCTGCCTGTCGCCCTCCTTCCAGATGTCGACCCTGAGCCTGCCGGGCCAGGCCCCGTCGCCCCTGCAAAGCCCCATCCTGAGCGAGGTGGGCAGCACTGCCAGACTAGAGGAGGAGGAGGAGGGCAGGAGGAAGGTACACTGCCTACATGCCACCCTTCCAACCCCCCACCACCGCCTCACAACCCCAAATCACATCACACACGACTCTTAATTGAATGTGTAATGAGATATTTTTTTTGTTAGTGCAGTGGAGGGGTAGAAAGTTTTCATTCAAAGATTTTAATTTCCTCACAGCGAGAGATGCTCTGAATTCTTAACACTATCATATGGTCTCTTCCCTCAGCGATATCCCACCGATAAGGCCTACTTCATTGCCAAAGAGATTCTGACCACAGAGCGGACGTACCTGAAAGACCTCGAGGTCATCACCGTGGTAAGATGTGCTTTTTCAAACTAGATTTATTCAAGAACAAAAAATATAATTTATATAAAAATTTTTATGTGGTATTAAAGACTATTACAAAAGCTCTTACAAACTAGACAGAGAGCACAAACCTCAGCCGAGGTATAATCCACCTGCACTGAAGCTATAGACTGAACACTGTTGAAACTGCAACATTAGCTTATTAAAATATTTGGCCATTAAAGGAAATATTGTCACAATCTTGTCCCAAATTTAATCAATTGTTCCTTGGGTTGTACCTTATTCCTCCAAAATATCTATTAAGATTTATTCAGTAGTTTTTCTGTAATTGTAAACAAATGAAGGTGAAATCATACCCTCATTGGTGGAGGTAATAATAAGTGAGCACACAGAAAGCCAGACGAAAAAAGGCAAAATTGGTGACTTTCTATAGAATCAACTGATATGTTCAAAAGTATTAAATTAATGATGAGTTACAATTTACAAATAAACTTTCTTTAAATGTATCTTTTCACATTAAGATTATTCTGTTAATGATATCCACTGATCAGTTGGAGGTATTCTAGCTTTAGCTGTAAATGTAGCATTTCATTCAAACAAGGCTTTATAAATGGTATTCACATTTTCTGAAACACAGATGAACAACAAAAATGACCTATTTTTATTTATATAGGAGGTCAGTTTTGTTGTTTCTGTCGAAAGTATTTTGGGCCAAATTTAAACACCTCCAGTCAGAAAGGATTTACAGTCACCAAAACCTGAAACTATGACTTTGCTGATTTGCTCCAGCTGCACTGTCTCCACGTCTGTGAAGTTTTGATTTGGTTTAATTCAGAGATTTTGCTGAATAATATGTATATACTTTCATTTATTGCCCTTCTTTAACATAATGGTGAACTTAATATTCATCTTCTTGTCCTTTAAAGTTGTTTTTATTCATGATCCTTTATTTACCCATAAGTCAGCCGTCTGTTGTCCCTGTGCTGCCCCTAGTGGTTCCGCAGTGCTGTGATCAAAGAAAACGCCATGCCCGAAGGCCTGATGACCCTCCTCTTCTCCAACATCGACCCCATCTACGAGTTCCACCGAGGCTTCCTGAAGGAGCTGGACCAGAGGCTGGCTCTCTGGTGGGTGCTCCCTCATGTTCTGTGTGTGATGAGATGAAGCACCTGCTTGTTGAGATGGTAGTATATATATATATATTTTCTTAAACCTGGAAATGTGTTTGTTTCTACAGGGAGGGGCGCTCCAACGCTCACGTCAAAGGCGACTACCAGAGGATTGGAGACGTGATGCTGAAAAACATGAGTGCTCTTAAGGTAAGTGTACATTATCATTGCTTGAATCGGTTTCTCCTTTTACATGTTCAGCTGACAGATACTGTGTTTGAATGGATCCCCAGGAGTTCACCAGCTATCTGCAGAAACATGACGAGGTGCTGACGGAGCTGGAGAAGGCGTCCAAGAGGCTGAAGAAGCTGGAGACCGTCTACAAAGAGTTCGAGCTGCAGAAGGTCTGCTACTTGCCTCTCAACACATTCCTGCTGAAGCCCATCCAGCGCCTCATGCACTACAAGCTGATCCTGGAGAGGCTGTGCAAGCATTACTCCCCCGCCCACCGGGATCATGACGACTGCAAGGGTGAGTTTTCTGTAACTTCTGACAACTAATGAAAGAGCTGATTACCTTCTGGGTGGAGGTAAATATAATAAAGTGTGAACCTAAATGTGAATATAAATGCAGTACTTATGTAAATGTTCTATTGCTGGTAGTCCTCCAGTGGCAGGAGTGATAGTTGGTTTGGTGATTTATGCCAAATATATTTCTTGGTGTGAGTAATACAAACTATTAATCCATAAAAATAGAAAATGTAAAATAAACTGTGTACGCATTATAAAAACATCTCACAACATTAATGTATGCAAATGGTGATGCTAAAAATCCTCAAATAATGGCTTAACTGAGGCCAGCTTGTATTAGAGGCAGGAAATATTTCTAATTTCTTCTGTTTGGTAATAATTCAGATTTTGGTACAAAGTCTCGTTATGACACTTGAAATTAAATCAAAACATTAAAATTATGGCAGCATTTCAAAATAAAAGCCTACTACTAGCATTTCAGTGGTCAAATACCCTTAGTTTCTTTACTATGCTTTTATTGTGAAAAATCTGCAGGCCCCTTATGTTCAGTTTATTCACCCCTGTGTTTTTCTCTGGCCTGTATTTGGGGTCTGCCATTATTAGACGCCCACATCTCATCTGACAGCCATTTATTTATTGAAGGAAAAACAGTATTTAACTACTTTTCATTCCTTTCTCTTCTTTCCATACAGAGGCTCTAAAGGAAGTAGCGGAGATCGCCACTCAGCTTCAGAGCAGCCTCATCCGGCTGGAGAACTTCCAGAAGCTCACCGAGCTGCAGAGAGACCTGATCGGCATCGAGAACTTGACAGCGCCGGGCAGGGTGGGTGCAGTAACACGTAGCAGAGGGTAGGGGGCGCAGGGGAACTGGGCGAACAGTCCAGACAGAGTCTAACAAGCGTCTTGTCTTCAGGAGTTCATTCGAGAGGGGTGTCTGTACAAGCTCACCAAGAAGGGGCTGCAGCAGCGCATGTTTTTCCTGGTCAGTACAAAAATACTAAAGCTTCAGTGATTGTTGGTCCACAAACAGATTTTAATGTTTGTGTTGTTGTCTCCTCAGTTCTCAGACATGCTCCTCTACACGAGCAAAGGTGTGACAGCGACCAATCAGTTCAAAGTGCACGGACAGCTGCCGCTTCATGGCATGATCGTAAGTTCACTGCTTCTGAAGTTAGTCCTCCTTTAACCCACTCCAGACCTGTGAAGCCCACAATACGTGATGATGATGATGATGAGATGTGTTGGTCAGGCCAGGCTGTTAAAACCTACCTGCAGTGTGTTGAGAAGGGAGGGCATGGGTCTTCCTAACTCTGCATGTCTCTGTTTTACCCCTGGCTGCAGCTCATAGTGCTGGACGCTCCGGTAAGTCCTCTGAGCTCTGCCAGCTTGGATGCCCCAACCCTTCCCTTCTTCTCCCATGCCTGTGGTAGACAAAGCAAAAAGCACACCTAGCAGATTGCTCAAGACACACAAGCATGTCGGCCTCTGCCCGGCTCAGATGTTCATGCTTGTGATTGAATCTGTTCACAACTGATGGGTGTGTTTATATTTAAAGGAGGCTGAGTGAGAAGGTGAACGCCGTTTACCTCCAGACATTTAGATGCTCTAGTAGAGGCTTTTGGCAGGTCTCAGCCAGACTTTTTAAATTTGACTCCCAACTTTCTGTTCCTGATCTTACATCACTCATGGTGAACAAGGTTGTTCAGATGACCATTAGAAGGCTGCAACAGCTTTCTCTTTCTGCTTCTGGTGTTTTTATAATATAATATTTCTCCTCTGTCTTCAGGTTGAAGAAAGTGAAAACGAATGGTCAGTCCCTCACTGTTTCACCATTTACTCTGCTCAGAGGACCATTGTAGTGGCTGCCAGGTGAGTGAAGGTCGACCAGACTCACCTGTAAGAAATATTTCTTTGAAATGTGTTGAGATCAATGACTTTTGCATGTTTAGAGAATATTGGTAATAACAACAGACTAAGGCTCTGTTCAGACTTTGCTACTTACATCCATCTCTGGTCACTGGATCATAACTGGACAGCTGAGACACATGGAGTTCACACCTGGTGTTTGCATGTGTCTCCAAACTGACCACTTGTGTTCACATGTCACTATGGCAACGTTGGGACCCACAGTTATCACATAACAATTTCCCTGGTGTGGGATTAATAAAGTTGATCTTACCACCAGAAGTTATTCCAGCTGTTTCAGGTGATAGGACAGATTCGTCTATGACTGCAGGGCGTCTGAGACACATCAGGACACATTAGCGTTCACACAACAAAAGGTGTGTGGTCACATGCGTCACAGACCACCTCCACATGCAGTGTGAGTGATGCGTTCTCAGTGTGTTTTGGTGGTCTTCACCATGGTTTAGCTGCTTGTGACCCGGTCACCAAAGATGGGTGTAAGCAGCTAAGTGTGAACAGGGTCTTTGTTAATTCAGATTAGCTCTGGGGCCCCAGTACGGCCCCTTCATTTATTTGAATGGAGCCAGTTCTTTTGTGTTTTTGTTTGCTAAACAGCACAGTGTTAGTACCCCTGCTGTGCTGAGAGACAACTTTTACCAAAATGTGATGATGACGAGTCAGAAACATGCAAACACACACAACCTGTTACTTTCCTTTGTTCTGTAATCACTGTATTGCTACTGTGCTTCACAATCGGCACAACAAAAGATTGGGCTGCTCCTTTAAACACAATCTGTTACTGTCATCATGTTTCTACAGTACTTCAACATGCTGCCATGAATGCAGTACTTTTTTTTTTTTTAAGCCCAGGGCTGTTTGGGTCTAAATGCCAAGTTTCTTTAGCAATGGGAACAGTAGTGAAACCTAATCATTAAAAACTCATCAGGTTGGTTATTGAGGTCTGGAAATATGCCGACGTGAGACTTGCAACACACACACAGACACACACAGATGCCCCACACATGCAGAGCAGTCTCTCTCTTGTATACTCTACTCTATACTCTACTTAATTTAATGAGGCGTTGGGCTCAAAAAAACGTTTCTCTGCCAGTGATGTACCTGCTGTATCATTGGCATGCAACAGTAAATATGTTGAATCTTGATTAGACAGATGATCAGACAAATTTTGAAGAAATCTGATCATCTTAAAAAGACCCTGAAATCCACTTCACATAAAAAATGTTTTTTAGATGGTGTCAGCGCACATTTCTGGTTGAACTGCTCACATACTTAACAATGTTAGTAAAACCCATTTACATTAGTTTTTACTTTTATATTTAACTATATATATTGTATGTCAGCATTCATTAACATTTACTTTCTGGTTAAAAAAAACAATTGTGTACATATCACATGAAGATCATCATCTTGTCCAGAACAATTTTAACCAATCGTATCCTTCCATCCACCTATCAATCAATCTACTGTTACCAGCACAGTTCAGATCACTACAGAAAACACTGACACAGAGAAGTAGCTGTAGTAGTAGTAATCAGTAGTTTCTTGTAACAGTATCATTAGTTAGCACACAGTACTAACATTATCTTGTAACACAATAGTAGTTTACCTGGAAACGTTATCTAGCTAGCTGTGGTGTTTCATTGTGTTTCAACAATGAAACTAGACGTTTTATCCCGTCTACATATCCTGTTTCTGCTGGAAATATGTCACAATGAGAAGGTTAGACGCTGTTGAAATGTCATTTCAGGTGGACTCTAAAGGTACAGAACAGAAAATACTTAGAAAAATAAATTGGAGGCCAACAATACAATCAGCAATCTGTCAGTAAACATCTGTCACAGTTTACACTTTATCTTTCTGATACATGGTTCTTCCTGTTGCTGTACTTAATGGTTTTACCTCCAAACACAGAGGTTTAGATAATCTGGATAAGCTCCTCGTCTGTTTGTTTCGTTGCCTCATCAAACTTGTTTTGCTGAGTTAGTGTTACAGTAACCACTAGAAATTACAACCAACAACACAACACCCGAGCTACAATAAACTGAAAGTATCCTTTCATTCATAACTTTATATTTATGGTGGTTTCATTGTATCCTCTTCTTGTTTCTTTGTTACTCCAGCTCTAAGGTGGAGATGGGGAAGTGGATTGAGGATCTGAACATGGCTATTGACCTGGCCAAGAAGTCCCAGGAGAAATCCAGCATCTTCCTGGATGCTGGACTGAGCGATCACTCCAACCGTAAGAGCTTTCATTGATCTCAGTAACGACAGTACCTTGGGTGGAAATATGTGCTTTATGTGGCTGTATTCCTCAGCTTGGTAAAAGAAGTCAACACAAACGTACAGTTAATCTCTCTCCTCCACACAACTGCGTGTCCCACCTCCTCCTCCCATGTCCCCTTCTTCCTCCTCCTCCTTCAGGATCGTCTGACGAGGTCTCTCTGGAGCAGGAGTCGGAGGATGACATGAACTCCTCCCGCACTTCACTGGACAAGCAGACGCACCACCGTGCTAACACAACCATGCACGTGTGCTGGCACCGCAACACCAGTGTGTCTATGTCAGATCACAGCCTGGCTGTGGAGGTACTCCTCCTCCGCCCTCAGTCACACACAGCTCAATACTCTGAAAACACAAACTACAAGCAGTTTCACACACACACTCCTGTCCTTGTCACTGCATCAGTGAAGTGGAGAAAACGGCTGTTCTCACTCCGGGGTCCATCTTTCCTTCTTAACCTTTTTAATGCTCCTCTTCATCCCACTGTCTCTGCTGCTTCCCTGAAGTGTGCTCTGTAAGACTCTAATGATCCCTCTCTCCTAGATGGCTTGTCTCCTGTTCTTTTTTTAATCATGTGCATGCAAGAAACATTTTCTGAAACTGACATTTTCACTCCACAGACCTGGAGGACTCTGACTGGCTCTTCTTTCCCTTCCATGCTAACATGCTAACACTCTGTCTGCACCCTTTCTGCCTTTTTGTCTCCTCACCCCCTCAGTCTTTGGTTCTCCGGCCGTCTCACCGGAGCTTCCTCCTCGCTATCTCCTCGGCCAAGGCCAAAGACCAAACACCATCACACATGTTTGCTGGTACCGAAACCAGAACCTCTCTCTCACTGATTACCTGCGCATGGACCAGGTACTACATCTATAGACCACAATGGATTACTCACATACTCCAGTGACTGTGCTCTCTTTGTAACCACTGAACAGATCCCATAACGGAGTTGATATTTGCTAATCATATGTGGAAACTCCAACCTTGTCAGTGTTTGCTTATTGATACACTGTATCCTCCATATCCCAGGAGATCTGCAAACAAATTAAAGTATCCGTTCCAATCTGGACCAGCCTAACAAAATAAATAATGGGAAAGAAATAACATTAATAATAAAAAATAAAAAAAAAACACAAAACAAACAGTGCAAATGTGCAGTGGTCCTGAACGATAGAAAGTCATTTGGCTCATTCATCAGATTGAATTCAGATAATGCATCCACCCGTAATGGTTTTCTGTTGACCTGCCTGTTGGCACATTTACTGCTCCACTTCTTGTTGAGTTCCCACCACTTGTTGATCACCATTGGTTGGATTGTGTTCACATGCATGAAGAAAATCTGCTCCACACTACTAGAGGTTAAAAACTGCACAGGTTACCTTTAAGTGACAGCATGCACCAACACTTCACTACCAACACTCCTGATTAACACACAAACAACAGTGGCCATGAATTTAGATTTTAATATAAATTCCAGTCGTTTGTCCAGTTCTCAGTGATTTTATTTTCTCTCGTGTCTCTGTGCAGAACCAGCTGTCTGGTTACCTCCTGAGGAAGTTCAAGAACAGTAACGGCTGGCAGAAGCTCTGGGTGGTTTTCACCAACTTCTGTTTGTTCTTCTACAAGACTCACCAGGTCAGCCTAGCATCCTCCTCCATTTTATTCATAACACTTCTGCTGGAGTAAAAGATGAAAACTGAGGTGAGATTGGTCTGACATTTATCCGTTGTATGCAGGACGACTTCCCGCTGGCGAGCCTCCCGCTGCTCGGCTACACCGTCAGCACCCCCGAGGAGTCGGACAGCATTCACAAGGAGTACGTCTTCAAGCTGCAGTTCAAGTCTCACGTTTACTTTTTCAGAGCGGAGAGCGAGTACACCTTCGAAAGGTATGTTTTATCTCCTCATTTAAACAGTACATCACACAGACGTGAGGTGGTGTGGTAGTAAATCACCCTTTGCTCCTCACAGATGGATGGAGGTGATCAAGAGTGCAGCCAGCACCACGGGCCGAATGAGCCTGCTCATACCTAAAGGAGGAGGTCCTGTTGAGATCAACGGAAACTGAAGCGAGCGTTGTGTGTCCGGGGGCTGGGCCTCTGGGGGGAGGAGTTACTCTTCAAGTGTCACTTCTAAGTAACAGCTGCAGACTGAAAGATACTGCCAGTTTACCTGTTTTCAGCTTCGTTCTAATGCTCTGTGCATTTCTCTTGATTAATGATGTAAATAATGACATTTGTTCCAGTATACAGGATATAATGAAAGGGAGATGTGTACATTATGATCAGTCTTTTTTTTTTGTTGTTTTTTTGCATGTGTAGTGTTCAGTTTGGTTGTTCACAGACTGATTACCTGAAATATTGTTTCATGGGACCAACACAAAGGGCTTAAATCAAGGCTTTTTGAAAGATTTCCTCTTTGGCGCATCATGACTGAAGCTTTACTGGTTATGGTAAAGTGTGACTGGGAGGCAGATGACATACAGTACGTGGGAAATGAAGGTATAGCAGATAGTAAGTGCTCTCTTCATTGTTCTTTGAGAGAATCAGGAGGTGTGTGTGTGTTTGTGTGTGAGATGGAGGCGAGCAGAAAGTTTACGAAACGTTGAAGGAGGTGGAGACGAGAAGTCGTTGGGTTTTAGGAGACAGACGGCGAGTTTTGTGGGAATGACGCTGCTGTTCGGACAAGGCTTCAGACACTGAAACTCCTGAGATAAGCAGTATTTATTTCTGAAGCTCAGTCCAGTTATTTGCCTGTCAATAGAAGGATGCAACCAGTGTTTTAAAACTGCTTCAAAGGGAGTTGTTCTGCTTTATCTTGCTGACTAGTTAGGCAGCATTATGGCCAGTTTGGTGCTACATCTCTCTCTTTAATCTCAAATGTAATCACATGTATCCTGTTATGATTTAGCGTAGGGATAACAGCATGAATACATACTGAGCAGTGGTTACTCTAGTGTTTACTCTGTAAAAAGTTGCAGATTTACCTTCTGAAAAAAACAAAGCGAAGAACATATTTTGAAGTAATGATGTCTTGCTGTGTGTGTCAGACTGTTTTAGACAATTGGGAGCTGACGTATGGGAGACACATGACAAGCTATGGTGTTATTTGGTACATATATATATTTTTATGAAGACTGGAATCTGTACCCGCTGTTTGTGTGTGTGTGTGTGTGAGTGTGTGATTATGTGTGTGTGTGTTTACCTGCCCTTGCCTCTGGAGCTTTAAGAGAAAGTGATGATAGAGGTCATCTCCAAACATCAGACATTCTGTAAGAGACTGACTCTGTTGCACGTTTAACATCCAGCATGTTACTCCTATTTATTGTGTAGAATGTCTTCAGGGCTGTGATCCTGAACGCCCTCATGTAGTCTTCATGTTATTCCATTGAAAAGCTAACAAATAAAACATCATTGAATCAGTTTCCATGGTTTTCTTTCCTTTATTCAAGTAGAAACTGTATTTACATCCCAGCAGTACAGGAACCTCCAGGATTACTAAGCCAACTCTGTGCAAAACTAAAATTTCATAAGTGCGCCATAACTATGGACGAAGGTAATGTAACATCACCTGTTGGTTTGGCAGGAGTTTGGCATTTGAACGTTGCCATATTGGGTTTTTGAAGCCAGAAATGACCATATTTGGATGTGAAGCGAGGAGTGAAGAGGCGGGTCTGACCCTTGAGCCTGAGATCACTGTCAAATGTGGATGAGACTGGAGCTCACTGGTGAATGAAACTTCAAACCTGTAAATCACTGGAGACCAGAGCTGACAAAGTAACGACACCCCTAAATCCTCCTTTTGAAGCCGGATATCTATTTAATGATGAAATGATTTTCAGATAAACCACCAGATCACTAATAAGAACAGATGGCTATAGCTAATGAAATCAGAATGACTTGTGGAAAAATGTATTTACAAGTATTTCATGACTGAAAATTACAATTATTTAATTAAGGTAAATTGAAGCTGATATCTAGAGGCCATTAGGGGTATTGCACTTTTTTTGCACTCGTGTATTGGCCCCACATCACCCAGTTGCTTCGCCTGTTTTCTGTATGCAGTCAGTTTTTTGACACTGTCACCTCACAACAAGATGGTCCTTGAATGTTCAAGCAAGAAAAAACATGAAGGTTTAAGGCCTGTCTGTGTGGAGTTTGCATGATCTCGCTGTGCATGTGTGGGTTTTCTGTGGGTTCTCCCACAGTCCACCTCCTCAGCCTAACCAGAACCAGAACCTTCCACCTGCTCAGCTAAATACCATTTAAATCAAAGATAAGGAATCAACATCATGCAAAATAATGAAGATCAAAGGCTGGCTCAGTTAGTGCGAACATCACAACAAACCTATAAGCACATATACACACAAATGAGGACGCCATGTTTAATCACATGTTAATAACTGCATAACTATCATACCCAGCCTCTCACATCACACCAACAGCACCCAGCCAATCACTGCTAGGAGGTCATAACCATGCAAACCTGTTGAGCAGCTGATCTACCACACCATTTCCTGCAAGAAAACAATTCAAAAAACTTAGTTGCACTGCTGATTAATGCTACAGATAAATGCATGCAACAGATAGAAAAGTTTTGCATGTATTAATTGACACACCTGTATAACCTGAGTGAAAGCAACATCAAAATATGATCATTAAAAAAAACCTGAGCTGAAACCTGGGGAGAATAAATTCTGCTAGTAATACAGGAGGTTTTATATTGAAAGGTTTGAAAACACAAATGGATTCAGTGGGAAGAGAAAGCAAAGTTTGCAGAGCTGCCCTTCGTGTCAACAGTATTAACAGGGATCTACAAATCTGATGTCAGTCAGTCATCAACAAAGCAGGGCATTCCTCAGGCATGTTCAAGCAGCGTGAACAATGGGTGTGGTGGCTTCCCCAGAAATGGCACTCTCCCTCATCTGCCAAGGTGAACTGTTTAAACGGTTTTCTTGCAGGGAGTGGAGAAGGTGTGTTCTCGATCGGTGTCTGCTGTCACGGAGATTTACATGTCAAAAATGATGACAGCAATCTTTCAGAGCTATGCTGCCAAAAGGAACAATTGTTTGATTTACCTTTGCCATGAAGTGTAAGCTGTGAATTTGCTGGACTTTATACATTTACGCCACTACCTTTATCTAAAGTTAATAGACGGGTTCAAGATTACGATTTCACACTCACACCTTGATAAGATCGTAAAACATGCTGCTAATGTGACAGAGCTGAGAGAATGTGTAGTGCTGGTTTCAAATCCTTATCGATTATTATCACTGCTGCATTAGTGTGTCACCGAGGACCTGGTCATGTAAACACTGAGTCAGGAGTCCAACCCCCCTCCCAACTCATTAAACAAGACACCAACACTTTCTTTTATGGGTTTATTTTTATATTTTATCAGTCAGTTTAAAGGATAATGCTTTAATATTGTGGTGAACACAGCTAGTTGTTTTCTTGCTGTGGATTAGCAGCTAGCTAGCGTAGTGGAAACAGCTAGCCTGGTTCTGCTAGCAAGTCATATTGAACTGTTGTTAAGTGAGTTGTCAACCACAGTGTGAAGTATGAACAACAAACAAACAATGAAAACACATTAATAGATTTGCAGTAGATTTTTATTTAAAGTTACTTTGGCATCAACCCACAACTAAAGTTATTTCTAGTTTCGTTAATATTAGCAGCTACATGTCAAAGAAAACAAACACTACAGCATTAAAATATGTTCAAGAAAAAACAAAACCTGGACATTTGGTCAAGGGATAAATATTAGCGACATGTTTTTAAAAATTTGTTACAGTGTTTATCTTCATCATCATCAGTGCTGGTTAGCCAACAGGCTATTTGCTCTGACACGAAAGCCTCGTTGATATTGCAAATAAAAACAGAAGTGAACTGATTATTATTTTTATTTTTTTTTAAAGGGACAGAATAGAATTATTAAATTCACGTCATATTGTATTTTTGTTGCAAGTAAATTTTAAACTTATCGCGACAATTAAAAGCTTCCCTACTTCCTGGTCTTTCTTCTAAGCTTCAGCAGCATTCTGGTGAAACAACACTTTTTATTATATTGATATTCTGTTGTCCATAATGTAGGTTAATGTTGCTCATAAATTAATACTACTGAGTCTAAAACATACTACTAATTAACATATACACAAACAAATCTCATACATTGTAGCCTTTCAACTTACTCTGTTCTCATTGGAGACCGGACTTGTCAATCAAACTAACCACGCCCCTAAATATTCCTCTTTTTGAAGCCTAATATCTACTCATTGATGAAATAATTTTCAGATGGGCCAACAGATCACTGAGAAGCAGAATTAACTTTAGACATCAGACTGACTTGTGAGAAAAATGTGTTGACTGAGTCTTTACTGATTGAAACTGAGGATTATTTAATTGAAGTCACCTGGAGCCAGAGTTTTTGGAGCCAGCATCTAGTGGCTGTCGGGAGTATTGCACTTTTTTTGCACTTCCACACTGTCCTCGTTTTTGAGCTCCATTTCCTTTGTCCATTTCTATGTACAGTCTATGATTTGTTTTTGTTTTTGTTTGTTTTATATCAAGAAGTAAATTTGATCTAAAGACAAAAACTTTTTGTGTTTTGTTTGGGCTGTGTCATTAAAGTATGGGCACAATAGTACCAGCAATGTGATTTAAAAAGATTAAAAAGACATTTTTATTTTAATCTCAGGTGCACTTCAAGTTAGTGTATTCAATAAGAGGGACAGCATTTTTTAAGCTTCTGTATTCTGCAAATTCATTATTTTTTCTTTATAGTTTTTCCTTGTGGAGTCGTGTATGATCTGCATTCACCGAGGGCAGCGTGTCACTTTCACACACCCTCTGATACCAGCTTAAAAAAAACCTCACACATTCCGATGGTCTGATGACTTCAGCAGAAATAAAAGCATTTTTTTCTGGCTGTAAATTCCTGTTGAGAAGCGATAAGAGGGCGTGTTAAATGATGTGATTTTGTGGACACCCTTTCCATAAAGCCAGGTATTGATTAACAGCTGAGACACTGCTCCCTCATGTGCTGTGTGTACATCAGGAGGTGGGATGAGGCCGGAGGGGGCGGGGCTTCTGCTGCTGCTGCCGCTGCTTATCTCCGCCTTTGGACTCCACAATAAGTGCCCTTAGAAGGAAAGACTGTCAGACTGTACACTGGAGAGCATTTTTTTACTCTGACAGTGGCTGTAAATTCTCAGTTCATAAAAGTCAGAGATCAAAATCACTTTTCTGCTCAGTGACACGTTAAAATGCAGCAAGTTTAGGATGACACTGCAGTAGCCAATCAACACAGTAACTCCGGTAAGTCTGATTTAATTGTCCTGAACTTTATTCATGCACTTCAGTAACTTTATGGATTCATACATAACTTTATCTGGTGTTGTGTGAAACTTTTCTTGACATAAATGTTTGCCTCTCTCCAGCCAGGGTTTGGAAAACGTGCGGCTTTCGTGCGCTTTGATTGCGTTTGCTTTGGGGACGGTTTATCCAGGCTATCAAAAGATGTCCACAGAATAATCCCCGTGCTTGTTCTGAAGGATAATCTCCAGAAGTCTTATCATCTGTTAGAAGACAAGGAGGAGAGGCAGTGGTGGTAGGAGAGGAGACCCGCTGAGTGAGGCGGGGAGGAGCGCAGCG